>VDFB02384394.1:0-306306 GCA_007258455.2 Sequoia sempervirens
TTTAGGACCATAATGGTCACTGAAGCAAACTTGAGATCTTTCACTCACTCGAGTGTCATAATAGTCGTGGTATAGTCCTTTAGAACGATTAATATGCATTTTTGTGCAGGATCTGAGACGTATGTAAAGAGATCCAACTGAGGGTCAAGTTCTAAGGCAGAGTTCACACAAGGGAATCTCTCAGGGGTAGCTTTCAAAGACTAATGGTCAAGAGTGAATGTTTAGCCGAAGAACACCGAGGATGGTCAACAAAGTGAACCATTTGTCAAGCGAGCACGGCCACTGCAAAGAGGCGGAGAACATCCTTTCAAAACACAACAACCAGGAAAATACCAAAGAGCAACACACAACAGAAAGGCATGAGCAAACCCAAAAGGCAGCCTACCCTAACCTATATACAAATATTTACAAGAAGAGCTCGAGGGAGCTCAAGCCTGGAAGTAATGCTTCAGGTGTTTCCCGTTGACTGGCAACAAGATATTTTCACCGGTTAAGGTCTTTAGATGGAAGGAAGTGTCTCCCAAAAATTTTGTGATTTGAAAGGGGCCAAGCCAAAGCTTGTCGAATTTGTGGTGTCCCCCTTTCTTTTCATGGGCCTTGTCCAAATACAAGACCAAATCTGCGATTCTAAAGGCTTTGATTTTAGCTCAGTAGTCGAACCATCTCTTAACCATGCCCTAATGTTTGGAAAAACTTTCTATTGCATGGTCTTGGACTTCCTCTAAATGCAAGAGCTTAGCTAACCGGGCTTCTCTATGGTCTCCCCCTTCATAAAAGTCATTGATAAATTGCAAAGTGGGAATCTTTAGATGAATAGGAAATATGGGTTCTAGGCCATAAATGAGATGAAATGGGGAATCACCAAGGGCAGCCTTGTGGCGGGTGCAGTCTGCCCAAAGGGAAAAATGGAGCTAGGTATGCTAGTCCTTGGGATTCCTATCCAACAGTTTCTTGATCACAGTAATTAGGTTCTTATTTGTGGACTCAACGAGGCTGTTGCCTTGGGGGTCATAATTAGATGAAAACTTGAGAGAAATCCTGTAGTCAAAGGCCCAACTAGAAAATTTTAATGGAGAGAATGTAGGTCCATTGTCACATACCAAAGTGTAAGGACAACCAAAGTGATTTAAAATGAAACTTTCTAAAAAATTAGTAACTACATCAGTCATGCACTACTTAGATGTATACAATTGCTTCAGTCCATCTAGTGTAGTAATTAGTTGCGGTAAGAATATACCTGTGTCCCACAAATGGTGGAGGGCTTACCAGACTGATGAATTTGAGACCCCATTGTGCAAACAACCTTACCTCCAGCACAGGGTGCAGTGGACCAGCAACATTCTTCTACCTGGTGGCAGTTATCTGGCATGTGTGACATAAGCGAACATGGCAGTGGGCATCTTTGAAGATAGTTGACCAATAATACCTCGCTCTCAATATCTGATGTACGGTGGAGGGACTAGAACCGTGGCATGTACCAAATTTTTCATGAAATTCTTTCAAGAATCGGTATGCTTCCTTGTTACCAAGGCTCCTTAGGTATATGCCTTCATGATTTTTCTTGTATAAGATGGACCCTTGTAGCATATAACCATTGCTTTTCAATCTAAGGGCACACTTTTGGACCCCTTGCAGGTGCGGTGAACACTTGTGGTTCAACAAATAATAAACGGCATTCTCGTACCATTCCCTAGGGGAAATGTCCTCGAGCTGATACTGTTGCACTATGAGTTTGGTCCAGCCTCTACCGCTGCTTTTGCGATCATGCGGGCAAGGGCCTACCCTCTCACCAACTTCATCAGTTGAATTTCCATATCATATTCCTAGAGTAGGGTGACCCATTTGGCTCTTCGTTCGCCCAACTCATTTTGCATAAGCAGTGCCTTCATTGCTGGGTGAGGAACAATGGAAAACACCTTATTGCACAGAATATAATGCCAAAATTTCTTCACCCCTCTAACAAGGGCATATGCTTTCTTTTCTACAATGTGGTATCATAACTTAGCATCCTTCAGGGGAGCACTCATGACGGTGATCGGGTGCTCATTCCCTTATCGTCCTTTTGAGTCAAAATGTTGGCGTAGGAATGTTCTGAAGTGAATGAGTAGATATAAAACGACTTTAGATAATCTGGGTTGATTAGCATAGGCACCTTAGCAATGGCCCATTTGATTTCTTAAAAAGCATGCTTGAATTTAGGAGTCCATTCAATTTTGGCATCTTGTTTTAACATAGCGTTGAGGGGCTTGACGATATTTGCAAAACTCGCGATGAATTTCCTGACAAACTTGATCTTCCCGAAGAAGGATTTTAATTCTTTCTTGCTGCCTGGCGGTGGGATTTTTAGCAAAGACTGGACACATTCAGGGTCTATGGAGATTCCTTGCTCTGAAATGATGTGTCCGAGTAACCTACCCTCAATCATGCCAAAAATGTGCTTCTTGGGTTTAGGGGAAATTCTAAACTCTTTGCACCTATGAAACACTTTGCACAAATTAGAGACATGATCGCCTCGCCTTTTAGAAAATACTGTCAAATCATCCATGTAGATGATTATGCATTTACCAATCAAATCTTTAAAGGCAATATCCATGGCATGTTGGAAAGTAGCCCCAACATTAATTAGTCCAAAAGGCATTCTCCTATAGGCGAACGTTCCCTACTTAGTGGTGAATGCCGTCTTGTGACGGTCCTCATACTGCACCATCACCTGGTTGTATCTGGAGTACCCATCTAGAAAGGACATCATCTAGGAGCCGTTGACGATCTATAGCACCTTATCCAAAGAAGGTACTGGATATTTATCCTTTTTTGAAGCTTTGTTCAAATTACAGAAGTCCACACATAATCTAATTTCCCCATTCTTTTTTCTGACCAGGGCCAAGTTGGCCACCCACGTAGAATGCTTGACTAGGAAGATAATTCATGCTGAAAGCAACTTCTGTACTTCCTTATAGATGAGGGGTTCCAACAAGGTGTTAATAGGGCATTTTCATTGGTGGAAAGGCCTTGCCTCCGTCTTGAGAGGGATGGTATGCATGATGATGGAGGTATCATAAGTCATCAAATCCTCATAGCTCCATGCCGCCACATAATGGTACTTTTGCAATGCAACAATGATTCCTTTCTTTTCCTCAGGTGTGCACACTCTATCGACAAAAATGTTCTTGATCTCTTCAGTTGTTCCGAGGTTGTGAGCATCGCACTGGCTACTTATGGCTTCCTTCTTCGTTTGCTGATTCTGATCTCTAATCTAGTCCAGATCAAATATGCGTTCAAGTTGAACCATGCCTTTGGGAATCATGTTGGTTTTGAGGTTGATGACTCATTCGATATCTAATTCGGCTTCTTGTGGATAAACTTCATCAATTATTTGGGCCACCAAGATATCAGAACTCGTGATGAATTCAAGAATATGTTTGTCATCGTTGAAGACATGAAAATGGGTAACATTATTTGGGATAGATTGCATGGATGTCAACTCAACTGTGAATTTCTTAAGCCTAACCAAGGAGAGGGGTTGCAAAGTGTTGGCTGCTTGAGCCAAGGCATCTGCCATGTGATTTTGGGCAAGGGGAATCAGGTGTATATTAAATGCATCTAAGCCCTCTAGGAGATCCCAAACCCTGTGTCTATAGTTTGCAAGTCTTCTATCATGATAGGAATACAAATTTCTAACTTGTTTAAGTATGAGTTCAAAATCCCCAAAAACTTGTAACAATTTGGCATTCTTCTTCAAGGCCATGAGAAGGCCATGGACCAAAGCCTCGTATTTTGCTACATTATTGGTACAATAAAATTGTAACCTGTGGGTGGAAATAAAGGTCTTACCCATCGGACTGATGAGTTCAAACCCGACACCAGCTCCTTGTCTTGACTTGGATCTATCAAATCAGAGCATCTAGAATTTGGAAAGTTCCTTGACTTTGGGCCCTACTAAGCTTTTACCCCTTTTGGTGGAACAGTTGCCTTCGTAACCTTAGGGGAATCTTCTAGCCCAGTGTGTTGAATAGAGGGTGGCTCTGTTAGAACCTTCGTTGGCATCTCTATCTGTGGGGCAGTGGATCTTTTAACATGCTCCACTACTATTTGACATAAACAATAGTCAAACTCAGAGTGGGCAGCATTGTGAACCCTGCACCAATTCGGCAATAAGAGATCTTGAAAATTCATTCGGGCACCCAAGCTAAGTTGGTCCCTGACGCACTTTTCCATGAACTCCTGGAAACCACTAAGTAGCCCCCAGTTGTCGCTTTCAATGGGCTTGTCACTTGTTTCTACCCGCATTTCTATACTCAGGGGTATTTGGGTAGAGTTGGTTGGAGGGCTGCAATGCACCAATAGTACTTCTGCAACACATTCTTCTAGAGGCTCAAATTCATTTTGACAAAGGGGCAGTAGTTTCCTAGTTCTGTCTCAATAAATAACACTTCATTGAGATTATTGTACTCTATGATCATATATTTCATGTGAAGCTCGCGGTCGATACAAATTTGGTTTGGTAGCCCTTTCCATGGAAGCCACATGTGAGAAAGGTCTATGGTAGTATATCCATTTAGTGCCTTGGTGAGTTCCCTCCCCAAAATGATCCCATATGCATCAGGAATGTCCACCACTTGGATATCAATGACTTTTATTCTTGGGTCTATAGCGATTTACATTGGGATCAGATTTATTTCTCCCACAATGTTGATCTCTGTTTTGTCTAGCTGGGTCACTTTCCTCCTTGAAGGTGTGGGTGTGATTCTGAGAGCCTTACATACTGTGAGGGGTATGACATTGGCAGATGCTCCTAAATCAAGCAAGAAATTATGCAAATTCTTCCCAAATATCCTAATGGTGGTAAGGAAAGGGGGAGTTTCCAAGCTCCCTTGGAAAATTCCCGTAGGCATGTCTATATGAGCTACTTGACCTACATTTTCACCACTAGTGTTATCCTTGATCTGCCTAGACAGCGGATCCTTCAAATCCTGTCTATTGTTCGGGTCTAGTTCCTTTTCCATCTACCTACCTGTAGATTGATTCATGGGTACACCCCTCCTTTCCTTGACATTATCCTGTCGTACAGGTTCTCCCTTAGGCTCTTCAAAGGTAACTCTCTTAGTTGATGTTCCCTATGTTGTACTGGGGGATGGGGTTCCATTAAGGACCCTAAAGAAGGCATGCCTTACGGCTAGGACTTTGAGTAGTTCAAAGGTGGACAAACTGATTTTCACCCTTTTGAACTCTTTTGCTACATACTCTCCCATCTGTTGAATCTCTGAGCTGAAGGCTTGACCTATTGCAGAGCTGGGAGATTGTGCTTTAGTTTGACTGACTGGTTTTTGGGTTGGCCTTGGGGTTGATTTTGCAACTGATTTTGATGTCCATTCTTATTGAAATATTGAGTGGGTACATGAGGAAGTCTAGGATTATTGCTGGCATTAGGTTCAGGCGGGGTAGCAAGATTATTTGGTGGAGTAGAGGTTGTAAAGGGTCCACTTACCTGTGTGTTTCTGAGGAAGTAGGGAGTTGATCTTTGATGGAACATGTGGACCTCATCTACATATGATTCTTCTTCATCTATTGGACCATTATCTACTGAATCGAACAGTTGAGCCAAAGTTTGTTTGTTGCTTACCTCTTGCACTTCTTCACCCTTAATGGGATCTGGCTCAACTTCAGGCCTGTTGCGGTCGCTTTGCAGAAATGGTGCTTGGTTGACCACAAGATAGGAGGAGTCATATGACTCTGATGGGATGATGTTCTTGCAGATGGCACTATCAACTACATTCTGCACTTCTACTTGAAATATCTTAGTGGCTGTCTAGAATTCAGGGCAATCCAACTTGGAGTGCCTACTGGTTTTGTGAATTCGGCACCATCCAAACAAAGCTGCCTTGACAAGGTATACTCCACTGATCATCTTGTCATTGCCAGCCTATTGGTCAAAAGGAGTAGGGACTCCTCCATTATTGGGCCTTGTATTCCACATATAATTTTTTCTTTGAGAAGGCCTCCTTTCAGAAATTTGATTAACATTTTGTCCCCTATCATAATTTTGTCCAAAGGAGGTGCTAGCTTCCCGGTTGTCCCTATTGTCTCTATTGTCTTAGTTATCCCAATTAAAGTTAGCTTGGAGGTTACGCTAGGAAGCCTGTAATTGATTATTCTGATTCCTCAAATGCATCATCTCTGTAGACATCTTCTTTATCATCTTGGTCAACTCTTCGAGTTTGTGCTTCTTGGTAGTGTTGCCTAATTGCGGTGTTGGACTTTGGAGAAAGATAGGTGGGGTCACTGGCTGATTCTAATGAGCTGGAGGAAATTCTAGCCCCGGTAGATGCAATGGAACTTAGGGCTACAATGAATATACCTGTGGTTGTTGGGCAGCATGAGGATAGTTGGGTTGTGGTTGGGGTTGCAAATATGATGGAGCGGGAGGCACATAATTCAGTGGCTATCCTGGATGTGGGGCGATGGGCAATTGAGGTATCTAGTTCATGAGGTGAGTATGATGAACAAATGTTTGATTTAGCCCCTAAATCTGCATTGGGTGGGCTACTGGTCCTAACAAGGGTAGTAGGCTAGAGATGTTCTACCCCAAATCTACACTGGCACAATAGCCTCTATATAGGCTATCACCAATAAGGCGGGTGGTGGATGCATCCTTTTCACTAATGCCACTGTGAGATTGTCCAAAGCCACATAGTAAACCGGGAGAGCTGCAACATCATTATTGAGGTATGGGTTCTGAAGCCTCATAAAGGCACAATGAAAATGATCATTGAAGGACCTAATAGGCTCATTTACTTCTCTTCGAATGGACATAAACTGCTTATACAACTCAGAAGGGCTAATCAGGATCTTGTATTTTTGCAGAAAGGCATTCTTCATTAGGTTCCATGAGGTAATGGATCCCCTAGGCAGATTGATGTACCAGTAGAAGGCTTCTTCACCCAACGAATGCAGAAAAAGGCGACAGGCAACATCCTCCTGATCAACCTGCATTTCAGTGATTGTTGTCTCAAATATTTTGATATGTTCTTCAGCTGTTCTTTGTGGGTCACGAGGATTGAACTTTGAACAAAATCCTTCCGGAGTCTTGGGCATATCATGATAAGCAGCGAAATGAATAGGCGAAGGATTTTGTGCCAACTAGGCCATCGTGGGAAGCGGGGTTGGTGTCCGCTATTAAGAAACAACAAGTTGGGTTTGAGTCAATGATAAAGCAACAAACTAAGTTTGCACTTGAGCTGTAGCTTTCTAGACTATACCTTGGGCTAGAGGGGCCGAGAGAGAAGCAATTCCCAGGTTGTTGGAGGTAGGGAGTGAAAACACAACTTCAGATGGTCAGGTGGAGGACGAATGTCAGTTGAATGAGGGTGAAGGTGGAATGAAAGTGGGTGGAATGGAGGAAGAGGAGGAGATTGCATTATGTTCCTTAATTCATTTTTCCCTTATAGGAGGCAGTAACTCTTGGAGTTCTCCCTTATTTGGTGTTGACCGTAAAACTCTTTGAAATATTTCTAGGGAGAATGATCCAATTCGATCTAGTTTCACAAGGCCCTCCTTCTAGCACCAGTTCTGTTGATGGGTGTTTTGCACACTTTCTCAACACAAGCAGCACATGAATGTACTACCTCTCTTGAAAGGAAATCTCCCACGGCAGGGTCCTCAGTTGATGTTGATGTGATTTTGTTGGTAATCACAGGGCGGACTTATGTAGCTGGATGCAAGGTGGATCTTCATATCAGAAGTTTCTCAGATACAAATCAGATTTCAATTGGCTATAGGTTCGAACATCGGTCTAAAACTTCAATGTTTCTTCAAATATTGCTTTACAATGTGCAATGAACCTTAGTATAGATTGCTTCTAAAAGAAAGGAGAAAAGGGTGGGGAGGATAAGAGGTTCCTGGATCTACAACTAACTCTGAATAGTAATCATGGAGTTCTTGCAATGCATAGTTTCCAGAAAACTATATCCCACTTAACCAGAAATCTCACAGTCTCATGGAATTTGTGCTATCTTATGAGGTATGTAGATATTTCACCTTTCCTTCATCATATGCATGCATGAGCTGAGATGAAAGTAAGGAGTAGCTTTGAATTTAAGTCCAGATTAACTTTACATAGCTATCTACAGTAGCAAATAGCAAAAAGTATGGACTGAGAAAGCATCCACACGGTAGGAATTTCATAATTGCGGAAGAAAATTTTTAAAATCTACCAAAGTAATAACACAACTAACTAAAACAACAATACAAATCTAACTAAATCATCTAACAATGGAGGTTGAATCAAGTAACATGTGAAAAACTCAGAAAATGCACCAAGTCAATGTATTTTCATTATAAATTTCTGCAGCATGTCTTTATAACAACTCAACTCTCTCTTTTGCAAATGAGAGGAGAGTCCTATTTACAGTGTTCAAAAAGATAAATGAATGGCCAAGATTAATTTCCATTGTGTGGCCTAGATTCATTACAAAACAGGGTTTCACCAACCTTCAATATTTTACAATTTAAAATTACATCTTGTCTTCTTCCTTATTTTGTCATCTAGTGATGACACTGTAGCATTTTTTCCTTTTGTTAATTGTTGTTTACTGTAGCTACTCTTTGGGGAGATCTTCAATGCTAGGAGGGATTCCTTCTTGTTTCTTTGAAGCTGTATACTTGATGAACTTCAGGATGACCAGCTATAGCTTATCCACCTTGATAATCTCATATCGCAGTGTCTGGTAGCTCCATTCTTTTGCATTTTCTTCTAGCTTCTTCATTTCCTCATCGTACTTTGTACCTTGATCCTTGAATAGCTCTGATTGATTAAAGGCACACGCAGAAAAATTGATGAACTCCACCATTATTTTGCTAGACATCCCATCCTCCATCTTCTTTTGAAAGTAGGGCTTTACCTTGTCTGGATCCATTTGCATTGTAGGCATGTCGCACTCTGTCATTAGCTTGCGGTATCGAGCACATTCTGGCCTGATTTCTTTGATCCACTCAATATCCAAATCCACCTTACTCATTATTTGTTCTAGCCTTTCTTTCCCATTATCAAAATCTCACCTCCACACATCCATCAACCAGTGATTATCCTTTTTGAATGCAAGCTCCTTTTCCCATGTGGCTTTTGGTAGCTGGAGGATGGCCTTGATCTTTAGAAAGGTGGAGTTGTATGTCACAGGGAAGTCAATGGAAATATTTCTCGTGCTCTCCAAGGATTGCTGTAGGTCCAAGAACTTGTTGGCCATTTGCGCAGCCTAGCTAAGTCCCATGTTTTCGACATACAAGACCTGTCGAAACCAGTTCTCCATTGTCTTTTCCAAGTTCTTACTTCTCTCCATCTTGTCAATTTGTTCTTTGGACATCAATTCGGGTGTAGTTTAGGCTGTGGTAGGCAGGTCATCCACCGAAGACCATTGCTGGATATAATTTGTTAAAGTAGCCACCTGTGCTTTGAGCTTGTCTTTCAAAGTCTTGTCCTATTTTATCAAGTGTACAACTGTGGCCACCGACTCTGCAAGATGCCCTACCTTATGTTCTCTAGTGGCGATCCCTAGATCCATGGTGGAGATGTTGTAGGTTATCCCTTCTTGACCTACCACAAGCATGGCTATCTACATAGCTCGACACCCAAAGGCATCCATTGTTACCTTGGATCTAATCTTAGGCTTTTTCTCTTTTCTAGTTGTAACCTATGCTTGGGCCAAGATGGCCTCCAACTATGCTCTTGGGTCCCTAGGTGCGAGAGTTTTCTTCTCAAGCTATTTTTCAAGCCACTCAGGCATAGTGGTCTTTTCCTTAGGTGATTCATGATCACTTTCACCTTCCTTGGTTGAGACTTCAATTTCCTTACCCTTGGGGACCCCTTTTTCCCTTTTAGCAGCATCTCTTTCTTCTTTTTCGGAGTCCTAGATGAACACAAGGCGCTTGATAGGAAGCTTGGTCGATAATAGCTGTCAGGGAATTTCTACCTTTTCTGTTTCCTTGGTTTGCTCGACCTTATGTGTGTGTTCCTCAGGCTGCTCAATTTCGATGCTCTTGATAGCTTGAGTCTCACTCTTGGGTTTGTCTTTTCCTGGACTATCTTCTTGTTGGTGTTCCCTTTCTCCAAGGGGTGATTCTTCTTCTCCCTTTTCACCCTTCAGTTGCTGGGCCATTTCCTCCTCAAGATCCTCATCGAAAATTTGCATGATGATCTTGCCACCGCCATCCTCCCCCTCATCCTTGCTTTCTGAGGAACTGGTTCCCTCCTCCTTGTAAGCCACCCTGTCAATTGTTTGATGCTCATACTCTAGGTGTTCGTGGTATTCATCGGCCTCCTCTTCAAATGTCTTTGAAGCCTCTTGCTCTCGCTTCTCCCAATCCTCAGAACTTAACATGGTGGTTTCTATAGCTGGTGGCCCTATCAGAGGCTATGAAGGTTTGGAAAAAGCAAGAACCTGCGCTAGGGATTCCTAAAGAGTGGGATCCATAAGGATCTGGGAGAGCTCGGAGGGGATATTTTACATGTGCTTGGAGAAGGCCTCAGGCAAAGCTGATGTGGGTATTGGTGCCATTACTGTAGCCAGAGGAAGCAACATGGTGGGTGACATAGTAGTGGAGGAAAGGGGAGTATTTATGGCAGAGGAAGAGTCAATTACTACCACAGACTCAGCTGGAGTTGAAGGAGTGAGATGGATGGAGATTTCCACTACCGGCGGGGATGTGGCGATCATGGCTAGAGAAGTAAGTGGTGTGGCAGTCAGGGTAGGGAGAGCCAAGAGGGGTTCTAATTGATTTGTACCCTTTAATTCTTCCTCTTGGGTTGAGGGCTGGTCCATGACACTTCTTGTTTGATTGAGCCTTTTGGAGGGTGAGCCCTCCATTTCTTTCCTTTTATAGACCTTGGGATCGAGAGACTATTCTATTTAACTCTCCTTCATCTTCTTAGACCTAGTGACTAGAGGGGACTAGGACATCCTGCCAGTTGAAGTGGTGGCAGTGGCATCCTCCATGGCACTTGGCTCACTTTTGAGCCCTTCATAAGTTAAAATTATCTCTTGCTGTTTCAATCATGCCACTTTCCTATCAACCCATTCTTTGGTCTGGGCTAAGATCGGGTTAGTTATAATGTCGAGGTCATCAACCTTCTGCTCATCCTAGTCTATTTTTGGTAATGAAAAGTTTGAAACTACAAGGTAGCTAGGAGCCATCGAGGTGCTTTCGTCCTCTTCAACTTGGTCCGGTATGGGGAATTGTTGCACCTTTGTTATGAAATTCGTAGTCATGCACATATAGTGCCTTGCTCATACCTCCTTATCATCCTGGCAATCTACCCAGAAGTTCTCAATATGGTAAATCTATGGGTCTACCTTGGTCCTAGTGCCTTCCTTACATGCCCATAGGGGTCTACCCGAGGGCGAGTAGTGTGTAGGTGAAAGTTATAATCTTTTAGTTCCTTCTCAGAATTCCCCACGCACTAGGAGGTTTGTAACTTGTACATTCCTTGACCAAAATTCAAAGGATAGGGGATCCTACCAAGTGTTTGCTAGTGAGGACCAACTGTATATGTTGAAGTTGCCAAGAAAGCTCCAGTAGGATGATCTAGTCATTGGGGTATCGAGGCAGCTTGTTTGGCCTTTCCATGAATCCTTGGGTGCAGATGTATGTGAAATTTGGATACTAGATGAAGAGGAAGGTATATTGCTTTAGGAAGGCATGAGCATTGTGGGAAACCCTTCTCTCAAAGTCCCCAGCAATTATTCTGATGACATGGCCAATGAAGGCATCATTGACCCTACAATATTCTTTCTTAAAATTTTGGTATTAGAGTTGGAGATACCAGTCATAGGGTTTTAGTTTCTGACTCAACTCTTTATTGGGTTCCACGAACAACACATTGTATTGCCTCTGGTCTGCCAAGGAGTAGATGAGGTATGAAGTCATGTAAAATTTGTAGCTTTTCTTCACGTCAAGGAAATGCTCGTGGAAGCAATTGCTTATTATCCCTCCCCAGTAGAACAAGGACTTGGTGGTGACGTCCTCATCTCCGCGAAGGATCTGTTCAACAAATTACACCATCCACACCTGAAAGAAGGCCATGGTAGGGAGACCCATGACCCTATTCAGCATTATGACCAAATTGTGGTAGTCCTCATAGAAATCACTGCCGAAGAGTTCATTGGGAACCTTCGCAGTGCTGCCCCAATTTTTGTTAATCCAATGTTGATTTAGCAAATTTTTATAGCCTATAGGGTTATCATTCCATGCTGCCTAGCACTCCTCAATGGTCGGTGTTTCCATTTCGACGAAGGTGGGAATATGAAAGGTCTTTGTGATCCCTTTTACCAACATATCGGCAAGAATGTTGCCATCCCTATCAACAATTGTTCTTGTGTTTGATTGATATGCCTGCCGATAGGCCATGATGAGCTCTAGGGCTACAAGAGATGGGGGAAATCCTGCTGCCTTTGCTATTCCACTTTTCCTAATAAGCCTTGCATTTTTGGTCGTTGGGTTGACCCTAACCCTTTGGTTGAACTCGTTAATATTGACATGGCCGATATTGGTGTCAGTGATTTCTTTCCAATCTGTGGCAACCTTTGAGTGCGGGGGTTCACCTTGGAACTCATATTTCATTTGGTCCTTGTCTTCTTTTCCCCGAGGCATCTTGCCTGACTTCTTTCCTTTGTCCTTTTCCAGAGCTACCCCTAAAGGTCCTGCACTTGATTCCATATATTCTGCAAGCAAGGGCATAGTCAGTGCAATTGATCACAAAAGTCGTCATGTTAGTCAAAATCCCATGGATGAAATCAATTTTAAACAATTTATCATTATAAAACGATGGTTTCATCTCCTGATATCATTGGTCTTTTAATTGAGATCTTTTGGTCAATCCAGGCCCGGAGGGCTAGACTTCCCTGGCAAGAATGCTATTTGGAAGGGAAAATGGGGTAGGGGCTCTAGGAGATCCTTCCCAATCAAATTTTGATGGTTCAAAAGGATTAGAATGAAAAGGGCCAAAATTGAGCACATGGGTCGAGATCAGATTTCAAATTCGAGGTGATTTAGGTTGGTCTAGGAGCATCCAGAGGTACAAGGCCAGAAAGTCATCCTGGGTTGGCCGTTTGGAACACCCGACCACGAACAGAGTTCCGAGGGAGGAGTTTCGGGTTAGGAATTTCGAGGTCCAAGACCCGGTGGGTCCAAGGGCAGCTGTATGGTTTTAAGTTTCACAGTTAAAAGTCCTCGAGACTAAGTGAATGGGACACCATTGTGCCTTCGCCGTTTGGGACAACAATCATCAGATGGAAGTACGGAGGTTTGGGCCTGAGATGAGGGAAAGCTGTGAATCAAATTGTA
The DNA here is from genome assembly GCA_007258455.2 of Sequoia sempervirens. Taxonomy (NCBI): domain Eukaryota; kingdom Viridiplantae; phylum Streptophyta; class Pinopsida; order Cupressales; family Cupressaceae; genus Sequoia; species Sequoia sempervirens. The sequence continues at coordinate 13,333 of VDFB02384394.1, forward strand.
GTTTTCAATCGGGCAGATGAACTTCATTTTATAGATACTCGGTCAGTAAGTGGTCATGGCAAAATGTTTTGGTCTTGTCGACTTGGCACATTGGCAAGAGATTTGGGTCTTCAGAGAGATGTCTTGCCGACTCCTTCGGGTCTCGCTGACTTGGCACATCGACAAGAGATTTGGGTCTTCAGAGAGATGTCTTGCTGACTCCTTTGGATCTCGCTAACTTGGCACACCGGTAGGAGATTTGGGCCTTCAGAGAGATGTCTTGCCGACTCCTTCGAGTCTCGCCGACTTGGCACATTGGTAGGAGATTTGGGTCTTCAGAGAGATGTCTTGCTGAATCCTTCGGGTCTCACTGACTTGGCACATCGGTAGGAGATTTGGGCCTTTGGAGAGATGTCTTGCTGACTCCTTCGGGTCTCACCAACTTGGCACATCGACAAGAGATTTGGATCTTCAGAGAGATGTCTTACCGACTCCTTCAGGTCTCGTCGACTACCAAAAGGCGAACCAGACCCAGCATCAATGTTAGACATTGGATTTCAACCCTTTTGAGTTTTTGCGATGACGAGATGCTCAGACCCCAGGGGCTAGAAAGATGAACATGATTTACCCTTTGGCGGCGAGGAGGGAATGGAATCCTAGATGGCAAAGCCCGAAATAGAGGGAGCTGTTCAAAGTTGAATAGCGAACTCCCAGCAGCGAATGGAGAGCTGGGGTCTGGGACCGAGAAGGCTGCCAATGTTTAGTTGTTTGAAGTTTTCCTCATAACAGGGTGGCTAAGGTGGCCTCGGAGCCCAAAGGGTGGAGTTCTAGTGAATGTTCAAATTTATGTGTAGTGGAATCAGAAGGGCAGGATCCGACAGTGATGAGGACAACGAGGTTCTCTAGTTTGAATTCCTTGCGGCAAAAGGCCATCCGAGACCGAGGAACCTAGAGGGCACTTTAGGATGCATTGATTGTAGAAGACAAAGGGAAAGGCAGGCCCCGGGGCTTGGGTGGATGGGACAACTTTTCCATTTGAGACGATGGAATTCCCACAGACTTTCGAACACGGAAGTCTGGCCGCTTAGGCCCGAAGGATCAAGACGACGGTCAAAACTTGAGGCTTTCACCTTCAATGGCGAAGGGATGGCGGCGGTCCGAGGATCCAAGTTCAAGGGGTCAGATAGTTGATGTTCATTGTTTCTTCGCTTTTTGACTGCCAAGAGGAGACCCGGGCTCGGAGGGCACGAATGCCCCTATGCGAAGAATAGCTGTGGGCAGATGAAGCTCTGGATCGGTCATGAGGTTACCTTTGAGGGTTTTCTCAAATTCGAGGATGTGGGTTTTGTTTGTCGTATCATGTTTTATTATTTCACATGTCCTTTTAATCATTTTTATTCATTTTAAGCCTTGAAAATCATGAAAAAATTGCTCAGGAGGGAAAATGGTAAACCTACCTCGGACACTCGATGTGGCGAGGTGTAAAATTGGCTAACAATCAGCAAGTGAAGGCAATGGGTGCTAAGGCAACGTTTGACGAAGACGGTGGACTTCTCTGACAAGTTCTCTAATCCTTCTCTGCAACACTGATAAGTGAAAATGACAAGTTTGAGCAAGATATTTATACCCCCCACCACCATTAATGGCCTCATTAAATGCAAGTACGACGAGCAGTTCGGTTGGTGAATTTGAATTTGTGGATGGCGGCGGGAGGTCTGGGACCCAGTGGTCGGAAAGACGCGAGGTGGTGGCCGTTTTGTAAATTCTGCTTGAAAATCACCAGCGGTGAAAGGGAAGTTGGACTCCCAAGGGTAGAATTTTGTCACTAGTCTGTGGTCCGGGACATTGAAGTGAAGACGAAATTCTAGAAGAGGAAGTCTGGAGAGGTGGGCCTGGAAGGCTCGAAGGTAGTCATAACTTTGCAAATTTCAACGGAAAATTATTGGGATGCTGGGAATTGGGACCTGGGAAGGCGTAAGTCATCTGCCATCCCGGACGGTTGACCCGATGATGAAACCTAGCTAGGGAAACCCGAAGGGGTGGACCCGGCCGAGCCCAAGGCTGTTGGTAGAGGCAAACTGCCAAGGAGACCCTGCAAGATGCCAGATCTTGACAAAATTTAAAAGGGAGGGGATGGTTAGCTCATGATGAGCCTTTGGAGGCGCGATGACCATCTGGGACACCAAAATGGGGCACATAAAATGAGGCGGGGACAAAAATGACCCGACATGTTAAGAGAAAAGAGGGTTCCTATTCTGAATGGGGCGTGTGTGCTGAGGGCACAATAGAGCCTACAAAAGTGGAATATCGAGGGGTGAACCATATGACCCTCTCATACCAAGAGCCAAGAAAGAAGGCCCCTCGATGTCTTCTCCACTCAATTCTTGTGTGGTGAACGCCAACAATTTTATGAAGATCATTGAGAAGGCCATGACCTCATACACAAAATTAAATATACACTTCACTAGAGTACCATGAGTTAACTCAATAGGTGAGGTAGGTGCCACCTGAGATCCACCGATAGGCTCACCGAAGGACTTGGGAGCAGCGACAAACTTTCAGGATGTTAGGGCTTGTTCCATCACTAGGATGACATAAGCTAACACAAAATGATCCTCCAAAGAAGTCAAGCCTTTCTTTTGACCCCCATTGCAAGTGGAGTTTTCCTGCATCTTCCTCTTCATCAGAGGAGTGAGATCCCCAATAGACAAAGCAAAAGGAATGAAGGAAGAGGAGAAAACAATGATAGACACCACTGAGGTATTTGACATATCCACAAGTTTTGAAAATGGTTAGATGTCTAGAACAAACATTAAAAAAGGGTGGCTCAGCTAAAGTAGCAACAAACACCTGCACCCTCTTTGGGTGAGGAAAATTTACACTCACAACATAAGCTAGAAGAAGGACCAAAGTTGAAGGAACTAAAGCAGAGGGTATAGGATAGGAGGACACAACAAAAGGTGCTGAATTAGGAGATGTTGACTCCTCTTCCATCTTTTCAAAGGTAGCTTGCTTAGTGACTAGATCCTTTCTCCAATGCTTGCACTCATGCACAAGGTGGTTTCTATGACTCTAGGAGCTAAAGTTTGGAGCCTGAGATGGAACAAAAGACTCTTATTTGACCATTGAAGTGTCCATCATAGTCGTCTCTAGTGGAGGGAGAGAATCTTGGATAGGGGTAGTAGGAAGAGATGGAGAAGGTGATAGTACAATAGCGAGGGAAGAAAACTTCAATGCCTCAGTGGTGGGCCTTTTCCCATTCACTTCCTTAGAGGCAAGAGTATTAGGAGGCTATAGAGGTTGATACATAGAGGACACCCCATGGGGACCCTTCCACTTACCATACCAAATGGTCCAAGGCATCATGAATAAGATGTGAAGTTCAAATGTTAGACGCTTGGGATTTTTCCAAGCAGGTACCATCAAATTCTCCAGCAAACAACCATGAGTATAAGTTGATGGTGCCACAATAGGGAAAGAGTGAGCAGTAGGAGGCACAAATGAAGAGGAGGAAGAAGAACCCTGAGCATGATTTTCTTTCTCCCTTCTTCGAGCCAAGGTGGCCTTGCTATCTACCTTCAGGAAATCCCCATACAAGATGACATAGGGAGAAAGAGGGTACCTCACCTTAGGCATTATGTTCCCACTCTTGTACCTCACAAAAGTTCAGCACAAGAGGTCCATCCTAGGAGGAAGCAGACTAATGGGCATAGGCTAGAAGTGATCCAATGAGTATCCCCCATGTGCAATCGACAATTTATAGCTAGTGTCATGGACTACATGCACATAAACCTCATGGGAAAACTTTAGACACTTATGAACTACAGAGGGAACTGCATTAATAGCAACCAACCAGGGGATACCTAGTTTCACCCTAAAGAGTTTAGACCTTGAGATTATATCAAAGAGTACATTTACAGATCTAGGCCCAACTAAGATCAACAAGGTGATGCAACTAATGGGAGGAATGAAAATCCTATGAAGCATACAAATAGTACTCGTAGATTCATCATACCCATCCTTATGCAAGAAATTAATCAACATGATCTCCTTAGTAATGACATTTACCTGACATGTAGGGTTAATGGGGACACCTATTACGACATTCCTATTTATTCATGAGGGGATGTATAAGAGTGATGGTTATCTATTATAATTCATTAGTAAGTCCTACAAGGTGAAAGTTATGGCAAGTTATCCACTCGCAGGTTGTGTAGATGGGATGGAAAGATGCACAGAGGAGGCCATTTCTATGTACTCAAAATAGAGCTTTCATAGGAGCCCAAAAGGGTTCCATGGTTAGATGGTGACCCACTCAAGGTTTTGTTCTGTGGTGCTTATGGAAACTTTCAACCATGCCACTAGGGGTCATAGGTTGGGTTGCAAGGCTAGGCTCCTCGCAACACTCAAACCCACAAGACTTTTAGGATACAAGGAAAGGGTCTTCCAACACTGCTAAATGAAACCAAAATGGTTCATGTTGGGTTGACCAAAATGTAGAGGAGGTGGATCAACCACACCAAGGTTGGAGGTCACAGAGAGTTGAGAGTGGAGGTCTATTCTGATCTACCTCAGATTGGACAAGTGTTTAAAGTCAAGGATAGAGAATTAAGAGAACCTTCAAGTGCTTCTATCACTCTACTAACTCAAGAGTTTTGATGGGGCTAAATTAGTAGGCTTATGGAACCTGAACTACACTTTAGACATCTCTTTGCTAGAGGAAAACATGGGTTAGGGATGATAGTGCGGTGCAATGGCATATGTATAGATAAAAAGTACAAAAGTATAGTAAAAGTACTAATAATTTACTAACGACTTAGCAAATGAAGTTTAAAGTGATGACTAAAGTGGAAAGTGACAGAATAATAGAAATAACAAAAGAAATGATTATGAAACAAAAAGGATGAGAAAGGAGAGAATACAACTCACAAAGAGTCCAATTTTCCAACAAGCTCCACATGAACATGTACCTACACACAACCAAGAGAGGAAGAATGTTGAGGTTATATAGGGGTTTTCCACAGTCAAACCCCGACTTTGGTGTTTCCACCTCTATGGATAGCTAGATAGATAAAGAAAAAGAAATATGATAAGGGAAATGGTGTTGTAATGGAAATGGAACCAGATAGTACAAGAGACACTAAACTACTCAAATCCAACAACAAAGTAATAAGAAAGCATTACCACCCTCGACCAAAGGCACTCAAGGTTGATGAGAGAGGAATGCAAGCCCATAGCTATGGTAGAGTCGATGTAGCTGCAACAACACCAAAAGTAGCCCCACAAGACACCAAGTTGTAGCTTCTTTGGTAAATGTGTAGGATGCTGTGATTGTTGGAAATATGAAGCCAATAGCACAATAAGTAGATCAAATGTATGAGGATGATCGAATTGGTGTGTATAAGCATGAAGCAAATCAAGAATTGCCAAAATGATGAAGTGAAAGTGAAAGATAGCCATTTGAAGAAGGTTTGGGAGGGAAAGAGCCATTCAAAGGTTAGTAAGAAGGCATAGGGGTGGTACTTTTTGTAGCCAATGGAGAATGTAATGCCTTTGCAGATTCCAAAGGAAGGAACCTTTTTAGGATGGTAGCACATCGTATAGACGTCTACACACCACACACACATCCCTAGAAAAAATTCCCCCACCAACACTAAAAACAAGTGCCAAGTGGATGGGCTATGAAATGAGGACATGGAATTTCTTAGTCAAATTTGAATTTTCTAAGGTGGAGGGTGTAAAAGGGGAATTTGCAAGAGGGGTGAAAATTCACTCCTATACAGGTAGATTGCAAGCAATTAATTGTTCTTATGATGTAGGGGATGAAGCTTTCCATGAATGATTGTCCAAAATTTCCTAATAAGATGGATGGCATGAGCAGGGTAGCATATCTGATTGTAATTGGCAGTCTAATGTATGCGATGGTGTGTATGAGACCAGACATTGCCCAAGTAGTCAAAGTCTTTAGTTGTTTGATGGATAAGCTTGGATGGGTGCATTAGGATGTAGTTAAGAGAATGTTTAGATATTCATGTGGTACTTCGAGTATGGATTTTTTTTCATGGTAATCCTAATGGATCTTAGCAATCTATGAGCATTCATGTATATAAGGATTCAGATTGGGTAGGTGACATTGATAGTAGAATATCCACAAGTGGTTATGTGTTTATGATGTTTGGTGGTGCTATCTGTTGGATGAGTAAGTGGTAGGCTATAGTCACAATCTCCATGACAGAGGAAAAGTATATGGCATCCAATCATGCCTATAAGGAAGCTATTTGGCTTAAGACATTGTCTTTTGATATTGGTCTTGATGAAGGACAGACTATAGTTTGTTGTGACAATCAAAGTGCAATTTTCCTAAGAATCCTATCTTCCATGCTAGAATAAAGCGCATTGATGTTCAATATCATTTTTTTTGTGATATGGTAGAAGATGGAAAGGTGAACTTGGAGAAGGTTGACACTTTTGTGAATGTTACAGATACACTAATGAAACTAGTGAGCACAAATAAGTTTAGATGGTGTTTTTATTCCAAGGGCCTTGGGGCCCTGAGCAAATGATTTTGTATGACTCTTGGCAGGTCTTCGAAAAGTGGGGATTAAGGTTTCTCAACCTTAGAGTCCTACTATTGATTTACTTAATAAATTGTATTTATTTGTATTATTTAATTTCCTATGGTTTCATGTCATAAATTGGGACCCACCAGCTGGGTGGCATCCCTGTTGGAGGTGACTAGATGGCACATAATCATACCAAGCAGACATAGGCATCCCACTTTGGAATATATGACATATGATAGATTATATGATACATCATAAGGCATATCCATGCATGGAGAAAGTTGGCACCCAAATGACAAATTGTAATAGAATCGGATATTTGGTTAGTTATGACAAATTCTCTTACAAGATTCTCTAAAAGATTTTGAGGCAGATTTTATGGGAGATTTGTGATAGTTGTAACACGTCTATCATAATCTATTATGAGAATATTTTAGGTGCCTAATATTGGAGAGAATATTTCATGTTATGATAGCTATAACAAGTGTAAGGGAATCTAGTACAAGTGTCCAAATGCATGTCTATGGCATGTGATATTGTGCCATGTATTTTTGGATGCCCATCCTCTTCTAGATGCTTCTCTTAGCTTGTATTCTCTATTTAATGCATGCCTTGCATTGTAGAATGTATAGTTTGTTTGTAGAAAATGAAATGCTTCCTTATTCACTCTAGAATAGGTGTTTATTTTGAAACACTTGTTGAAGAATCTTTGTACTTTGAGATACATTGTATTAACTATTTTATATAATAGAGAAGTATTGTGCTTTTGGAGGTTGGGGTGTTTTACTCGAAAGGGTTTTCCCCATGTATATCTGGTGTCATTATTTTATATTTTTTTGTTCTATTGTATTATTCCTATGCGTTTCTCATTACTGTAACTATTTAAGTTGTTAAAAATAAAATTTTGTAACTCTCTCCTATTAGAGTAGTGTAGGAAGTTGTTTTCGCTCACCCGACTTCCTTTTAGGTAAAAGAATTCAAATATTCCTAGAGATTGGGGTAAGTAGAGGTGTTTAAGTGGAAGGAACCTTTGGAATGGTCATTGGAGGGATTTGATGAGGATTGAGGAATTAAAATGGATTTTTCTTAGTAGAGATTTTAGTTCCTTAAGGGGAGTGATACTCTATATGGGGGCCCAAATCCTAGGGGGTCTATTCAATGGCATTTGGATATTAGGATTTGAATGATAAAAAATATGGGGAGATTAAAGTCACATGGTGAAATAATGTACAAAATAAGTTTGCTTGGTATAAATGAAACTTCTTCATGTGGTTAGTAGCTTGGAATAGGTGTCTCACCTAGGATAATATTTGGAAGAGAGGATTACAGGGGTTGTTTATTTGTGTCCTATGTAGCAATAGTGAGAAATTATCTTCTCATTTTTTGTTGTTGTTCCATTTCTAAAGACATCTAGCACTTGTGGTTGAGAGTATAGAAGTAGGAATATGTACATGCTTTCTCTCTTGTCAATTTTTGGAGGAGTTTGGGCAAGCCTCTAGTTAGGGATTTCTTTCTTCAAGTGGTGTAGATCATTAGCCCCCCATGCATCTTTTAGTAGATATGGATAGAAAAGAATCAAATAATCTTTTTGGGAAGGTATCAAGTGGTTCAAAAACTTTGATAGAGAGTTATTATCTTGATTCAAGAGACAACTTGAGTGCTAAATGTTATATTTCTATCCCCTTAGAAATTAGAGAGATAGAGGTAATGAAAGGGTTGGTTTTATCTAGTAATTGTGTGAGGAATTCTTTGTTGAGGGGGAATCATCATTCTAAAAGGAAAAAATAAAGAGAAGGTAGATAGTCTCTACCTCCTTCTGGTGTTTTGAAGATCAATATCGATGGTTTATCTAGGAAAAATCTTTAGCATGCTAGAATTGAAAGAGTTGAAAGGAGTAGTACTAGTGTTGTTTTTCTCACTTATCCATTTATAAGGGGTAAAAATTTATTAATTTTATGAAAGGACTTGCTATCCTCATAGCTCTTGAAAAAAAATTCTCTTTGTTAGAGAAAAATTAAATTTGTGAATCTAATTCTTATATTTTTATTAATATGCTAAATGAGAAGAATTTTGAAGGAGTCAACTATTAGCTTGCATTGATGGTTCAATAGATTCTTCACCCAAGTGCCTTACTGTATTTTGCTTCCTTTTTACATATCCTACAAGAGTGGAACAATGTGGCAAATTTCTTGGCTAAATGGGATTTTTGAGCAAATGGAAAATTGGAGGATGGGAGATTTGGAGAAATCATCCCATAATCATTCCCAAAGATTATATGGGCTATCTTTTGAAGATATGGATGGTTAATGGGCTGTAATGTGATTGAACCCCTCAAAAAATTCTTTGTTCCAATCTATAATTGTGCAACACTTGGCTTGAACCCTTATGTTTGGCTTTGGGTTGTGTTCCTCATAATTTTTTTAGGGTCTTATGAATTAAAACACTTTAGAATTGGCCTACAAAGCTCTAAAAGATCCTTGGTTGTTTTATTGTTGCACTAAATTGTTTTCCTGGTACCTAGTCACTTAAGTGTCACTTATGCCACTAAGGTCATTATTTTTACTAGCCTCCTGATCTTAGGTCGATCGGTTACCTTGATCCTTTTCAATATTAAAGTTTGATATGGTCAAAGGCTTAAATTTACAAACCTTTAAGTTCTCATCCTATATGGGTCAAGTTCTTGTATGCCTAGGGGTGGCCTCTTTTAAAAACTAATTTTTACAGCATGTGCATAATTAGGATTTAGTGTTGGCCATTTGATTGTTAGGAGTTGATCCCAACCATTCCTTGTGCACTCATGTTGATTTACTACTTATTATTTTATTCACACGGGCTGATGAGATTCAACGATGCATTTGGTATGTTGGTGGGATTGGTCTCCTTGGTGAAGATGACTGGCGCCATTCAAAGAAGATTAACCACTGTAGTTTAGAGATGTGGCCACATCTTGACCTTTCTCGACACTCCCATGTTGGTTTATTTCATGTTATTTTAAGCACATAGGCTAGCAGGTGATGGCCATGTGTTACTATTAGATGGTGGGGCCAGTGTTCCCACGAGGCTAGAAAATGAAGTTCGAGGTATGATCAATGATGGACATCACAATACATGTTCTCATCAAAGTCGTTCCTTATACACCCATCTGTATTATGCATTAAGGAAAGATGATCATGTGGGCTAGTAGGCTGAGTGACACGTATTACTTATGTGGGACCAACCAAGTTCTGATGATGGCAATTGCTTTGTGGGGGAGGAAATCAATGGTTGATGGAAAGTGACGTGAGTAAATTTTGACCACTCCCTGCCATCCCGTGGAGGGCCCACTTGTATCTTGTACTCTTCAGTGGGCACATGGGAAAGTGCTATGCAGACTCTTGTTAAGGATCTAGATGGTTTCTAATAAAGATAGAGGCTACAAGAGTTGTTGGCCGAGACCGTTCTTTGATAACAATAGCACTAAAATTGGAACTAATTTTTGGGCACACAAGAGAAATTTGTAAACATTTTTATGGCTGCCAAATTTATCAAGAGCTAGTACACGTGGGAAGGTGAAATTGAAGTAAGGTAGGGTACATGCCAATATTTTGAAGATAAATCATGATCCCTCCATTGTCTTGCTATAATGAATTATAAGTGATTTATTCCCTACATGTGAGCGGGTAAATGTGACACAACAGGTTTGATTAAGCACTAAGCGTATGGTTAATGTGCAAATTATGTGGATGCTTATCTCACTTGAGTGTTTTGATTATGAACAAATATCAAATTCATGCTTTTAATTTTATCATAATTAATAATCTTGATAGTCTAAACCATTGATTCACTTCACAATATGATCAATGGTTGAGATTCAAAATTAGGCAAATTGATTGCCAATGCTCTCACACAATCTTTCTTGGAAAATTAATGGAGACACACATCAGTTGCTCTATTTAATGAAGATCACCTACTTGATTACTCTCACCATCTAACTATGATAATTATAAGTTTGAAAGTAAGCATGTTTTTTAGTTTGTTATTTTTGAGTAGGGTGGTATCTTTGCTTTGAGAAAATTTGGTAAGTGGATAAGTAGGGTAATGGGAAAAGTGAGTGTGAACATCAACCCGGTCTGCAAGTCAAAGAGGCTCAACCCTCTTGAATGTGATATGCCAGTAATCCCTATGACACCAAAGAGGAAAGTAAGAGCTGCCAAAAATTCACTACGAGGTGTTCTCAAACATGCCTATCATCTAAGAGGCTGAATTATCGAAGAGGAATTAGCCAAAGGTAAGGAGAAAAAGGTTGAGAGGCTAGAAAGGTAAGCTACAAGAAGGAATAGATATCAATGAGCTTACATGAGATGTCATCATTCTCCTCAATTAAGGTCTCAGATGATTCCTCTAACAGTTGAAGACCGATTCTAGTTATTGTCTATATCTCATGGCTATGAAGGATTGGGTTGATTCTAAGGACGAGGTAGTGATGGCTACATTGCTCACAATAAGGACATCGAGTGGGCACACCTACTTTGTTGATGACAAGGAAAATTAGCATCATGTATGTTTTCATAGTGGATGCTTGGGTTTCTAGGTCCTTTGTGATAATTTTCTTTGTTTGGTTGGTGTGTTATGATATGGGTCTTCATTTATTTATGCCTTTGTCTTTGATGGTGAGATTTCTTGGGTTGGGATGAATTTACATATTTTTGGTACTACAACAACAACAATTTTTGAAGAATGGTGGGGCTGCTCTAGTTAAAAGTTTTTTGAGTTATGCTTTTTTTCTCCCTTTACTTGCAAATGATTGTTTTGCAACACATTGGGGAATATTCTCACTTTTTGTTGAAATTTATTTTGGAATGAAAGTGAAATGTGAAATGTAAGTTTAATTCATCCCAGTGCTTGTTGCTCCCTTATCTTATAAAAGGGATTTCAAGGCTAGTTACACGAGAGGTCAGTAAGTAGTTCATTTTTCAAGAATTTACACATAGGAACAAGATAGATACTAAACTTTTCATTAGTATGTTCTAGAAAATGTAAGTCGATATGCATATTGCTTTTAGATAAGCAACAATGACAATACAAGTAGCAGAATAGCATAAAGTTTCCATATATTACTCTCCTATGTACAAACTATACAAACTATAAATAATATAATCAATGGTTATCTTATTTGTCTCTGTTGGTTTCCAATGGATGTGTTGTTTTATTCTTGCTTATCCATTCAATGAATGTATGTGAATGCTTGAGCATATTAGTGAGTTTGAAATAAATCTTGTATGAGGATGCTAGTAAGAAGTAAATTATGGAAGCAACTGGGGTAAGTATTGGAATGCAATGTTTTTAAGGCTTGAGGTATTGTTAGAATACAAGATTGTTATTTAGTTATATCGGTATTTGGTTTGAGTGTGTTCCAAGAACATGGAACTAGTTTATTGAAGTAATCATACTCCAGTCATGGTGACAAATTCAACTACTGATCACAAAATATAATCGACTTGTTTATAAACTTCTTTCTGGGTGTGTGAGAACATTAATGACTTATATTTCCTCTTGTTTAGAGTAATCACTACTATAAAGGTTAGCCAAACTGCCATGATATTGTGTCTATCAAAAATTTAAGGAGAATCATCTATTATTTTGTTTGATACTTATACACACTAGTATCTACAAGCACAATGTTGTGTGATCACTCTCCTAAGTTTTACAGAGCCCAAAGCGAAGAAGTGAAGACCTAAAAGCATTTACTTATGTGTTGGCCAATCCTTACCTCTACTGATAATTGTTCCTCGCAACGTCATAGGTCAGTGGTAAGAATAAGTTTGGTTCTTAAAAAATAACCAACACAATGGTTGGGTTTTTTGGGGATTTGACGCTCCTTGTGGAGATGACTCTTGTAGTTTTATTGATGTCTTTGTTGAGCCTTGTTGATATTTATTTGTTTTGTATGCTTTCTTCTTCATTTTAAAATAAATTTAATCTCTTCTCTCAAAAAAATTCTCAAATTAAGATTTTGTTCTATTGTTAAAAATATATAATTATAAAATAAATCTCTTTTTAGAAGACTCAACTATATGTAAGCATTCTTAGATAGAATCTATAGTTCCTTCTATAGTACTTACTAGTCTCCCCACCATGTTCTAAGTTACTAAGCTTTGATACAATTTATGTTAGACTGGTTGAGATTTTGTGTCTCATAATAATTATTACATATTCAATTATTTTAATTAAGTTAGAGAAAAGAAAAAGATGATAAAATCATATTAATAAAATATACTCTTAATTTCAAATTTCCTTAAAAATAGTTTTTTTATACTCTTTTTTTTTCATTTTTATCTTCTATTCATTTAAAATATTCATTCAAAACCAATTTAAAATATTTGATCATTTATAATCATTATAAATAACAGAAATATATTAGTTATTTTTGAATGACATTTTCTTACCACCACAGAAGAAAAAGAGGAAGATTTCCATCGTTAGAGTTAGACGTTATAGCCTAATCAAGATTTTGACGTTTTCCTCCTTCAGATTTTGTTAATGCTCATTAACACAACCAGTGATACTCGCTACATTGTGCATTATGAATCTGACCCCTATTTCTCCCACCAGCGTTTATCCAGCATCCAATCCTACCACCTCCCAAATTTAGGAGGTCAGTGTGCGTTTCTGACACCTAAATTTAGCAAATTTATCTGTGCTTTGACAGCCTAGAATTCAGACAGCTCAGAATTCATGCAGGAAAAGCAACTATTTACATAGTTTCAGTTGTCCTAGGAAATCAGCGATGGTAGTTTTAATTTTATTTCTTGGGGCAATTTGAAATTTCACGCTGTTGGGAAGGCACTTTGCAATTATTTTTGAATGGCTTTCTGTTCAAGCTGCCATAACAGACGGCCATTTTGTTGTTTTTAGGTTTTCGGACTGAAAGTCCTCTTTCGTTTGGATTATCTGTTTGTTCAAGTAGGTAATTTTATTTAATAATCACTTTAGAATTGAATGAATTTTATGTTTTTGTTTCTTCTGAGTTGTAATTATGAATTGTTTCATTTAGGGATAAGTATCCAAGGTTTTCATTTGAGTTGGAGGAATGGGTGGTTCGAGGAAAAACCAATCAGTGAAAGGTGGTCCACAATGGACACCATCGTATTTTCCTGAGGTCATGGATCTCTTTCGTCCCAGAAAAACAAAAGGTACAGAAAGTGAAACACATTTAGATTTGTAGTTTGACCGACTTTTAACGTTCATTTCTTTGGTCCTTTTTTTAGATGTCATATGGCGTACTATGATTTTTGGTATTGTTGACTTGGTTCTGAGTATTTGGGTATGTTTAGTATCTTCTTTTCTTTTTCATAGTAAATCTCGGGAGAAGTAATGGGTTGCCTCTAATGCAGTGTAGAGTGTGGTTGGACCATATTCTTTTGTATGCATAATTTATGGTCTAACTCTTATTTGAATGTTCTAGTTATCAGGATACCATCTATACCTTTGTGGGAAAAGGAGTTTATGAAAAGAAATTTGTGAGGTAAATTAATACACAGTTTGCTTTCCAAAATTAGAGTAATGGAATGATTCAGCAGCAGAAGAGGCTTTTCATCTTGTCAAAAAAAAGGTATTTTGTAAAGATTAATGGCACTCCTTCTCCTTGTGACATACCAGAACTTGATCCCAATCTATGTATTGAGTTGATTGGAATTCACTTCACTCTATATATTGTAGTTGATTGGAATTCACTTCACTTGGGAGATATTAACTGGCCAGAGGGATATGGCTCCCAGAGGGATATGGCTCTGATTTAGAAAGTGAAGAAAATTTTGCTAAGATGGAAAGTCTGCCAAATTTATTTCAAGATAAAGAGAACATCTGAGAGGGAGAGGTACGAAAAGATCAAATGCCAATGGAAGGAAAAGCCTTTTGGATATGGGCATATCTACTTTCCTGAAATTCTTTAAGCACGTACTGTTATTTTGTAGGGTTGCTGACCTCTATACTATTACACCTCAAAAGTTGATTTGTGGTTAAAAAGTTTCAAAATGCCAATGCCTTGTGGAGCAAAGAATGAGTTGCAGGGTTTGAACTAGAGGAGATATGTCATTTAACTGTTCTTCCTTTGGTTTGTAATAACAATCAAAATAAAAAGTGTAAAGATCAGAAAAGAGATCAAAATGATATGAATGCAAATAAGAATTGCAAGACTAGACCCAAAGTGTAAAAGAAAGAATCTGAGCTCCAGGCATCGGATTATCAAAAGGAGTAATTGCCATAGCCTTGGAAAACACCATATTCTACTGAAAATGCGCTAATCCCCTTGGAATTTCTCAGAGTATAAAACATTGTTGGTGGTGGCAAAAGCAGCAATAACAGAGATTGTATACTTCATGAAAGGCACCATTATTGCTGCCTTTGTCAGCACTAACAATGTTTTATATTCTCAGAAATTGAAGAAGGAGTTTCAGCAGAATATAGGGTCAGTTGCCTGGAGCTCAGATTCTTCCTTTTACACTTTTCGGGTCTAATCCTGCAATTTCAGAGGAGGTCTTGGCTAAGGCTTTTCAGATCAGCAATGAACAAGTGAAAGAATTCAGCTCTAAATTTACTCCACCATAATGATTGAACTCCACTACCACTGGATAATTGCATAGTTGTTGGTACTTCATTGAATGAATCTGGAAATAAAAAAAATAACATTGATATGGTTTTACAATTGTTTTTGATTGAATGATAGGGTTTATTAATTATTTGGTGTTTGTGTTTAGGCCCAATAAAGTTAAAGTTAAGATTACAGCAATGCAAAATTCTATTTCAATTATAAATAACTAACTAAATAAATAAATTATTCCAATTAGAATAAGAAAGATTTTTTGTATAAGTATTTAAATTAATTTATTTAAATCTTTCTTCATCCAAAATTTTCCTGATTTGAACATGATATGTTTAACGAATTTCTGGTTTTGGATATAAATCTGTTGATTATTTTCTTCAGTAGATTTTCTTTTCTTTTTTTAAATGGAAGAATCAATATCTGCTGACTGCAAAGCAAAGTCTTAATATACACCACTCCATTCACGTGATCTACCCTCCAACCATGCAGGGGTACTCTGGGAGAATCGAACAAATATCTAATTCCCATGCATTTTGCTATATTTTGAAGAGTCCTAATGTGCAGATTGATTTTAAGAAGGGAAAATATATATTTTAGCAGTGTAACAAACATTAGGCAAAGTAATGATTACAAGAGCGACTGTTTCATTTACAGCTGACCTGTGGAAGCACCTGTCACTATTTTGGCTTAGTTTGTGGTTTGCAGCTCCACTTGCACTTGTGTCTCCTTTCTAATTCACGTCACATATAAGTCATCATTGTTTTTCTGTAGTTCTCTAGCATTTTCTGGCGGTTCGCTGAAATTAAGATTGGAAGAGATCACCATGAACTGAGAACTGGATCTTGCAGTTAATCATATATCTTGAGGAATGTCGGTCTCCTTTGTAACTTCAATTGTACACAAAAAAGAAGTTTTAGATTTCAAGCTATTCCTTGTAGATTAATCGATGGAGTGCTGTACAGATTGAACCATGATGGTGTTTTGCTCGGCTACCAGCTACACAAAGCAAACTTCAGCAATAACAACCCGGCAGATTGGTAGTGGGTTTCTCTGTGTCGGGCAACAAGTCCACTCTCCGCGAACAAGGAGGCCCTAGCCAGGTAGACCCATCTAGTAGCCCTGCTTATTATGCTTCTGCTGCTTCTGGTTTATCGACACATGCACGATGACCCCACCATGGCCAGGTGCCTTATGGATGAATATGCATCTGTTTTCTAGTTCTAAATTAGGGTTTCGAGATTTATTTTGAAGGTGGAGGGGTCTCATTAAGCAAGATAAATTAGAATCCTTTCTTAAATAATAGGACCTTTTACTTTTTAGTTTGAAGATTTGAGTGGGTGCATTATTGGTGAGGCTAGAAATTGTCCCACCAACATAGAAATTTTTTTTGTCAAGGACCAATCATCTAGAGTTTTTGAACTCTTACCAATTACTTTTTTTCATTATTTTATATTTATTTACTCTTTGAACTGAATATGCAAAATAATAAAATTGATGAAGCAGATCCTGAAGCTGAAAGCAAATATGTTTTAAGATTAATTGGAATCTTTCCTGAAAAATATCAACCCCTATTTTTTAGTTTGAAGATATGAGCTGGTACATTTGGGGTGGGGTGATAAATTGTCTTGCCAAGTTAAGATTCTTTTACCACTTGTTAATCAATTGGGGTTTTTAAATTCTCATCCATTAATTTTTTTATTATTTAATATTTATTTACTCTATTAAATTGAATATAAAAAATAATAAAATTCACCAGACCATTAAGGATTTTTTTGCCACTTGTTAATCAATTGGGGTTTTTAAATTCTCATCGATTAATTTTTTATTATTTAATATTTTAATTTACTCTATTAAATTGAATATGCAAAATAATTAAATTCATGAGACCACTAGCTTCATAAATTTGAAAGCTTAATCTACACTACAAAATTCATGGGATCCCAGAATTTATAATATCCCTAAAATATTTCAGTAGCACCCATTTAAATTTTGTGGGATGCCTTTGTCCATGGGACCCCACACTCATGCCTCAAGATATACAATTCAATTTAGGGTCACGAAACTTGGTGTTTGACATGATGACACAATAACATGAGGGCAATGGTTATTCTCCAGACAAAATGACATGTCTAAGACATAATGTTCCATGATTCTAACATAGAATGAAAAATCATAATGAAGTTTTGATTATGTCTATGAGACCCACAATGACTAATTTTAATGTTTCAATGAATTGTCATTTATTGTCACTAACTTGAATGTTTCAATGTTGATATTTTTCCTAATAGGGGATCACTTTCCAATATTTTTTGTGCTTTTTCCCAAAATAAGGGGAGCCAATTTTTTTAAATAGGTGTTAATTGACATCAAAAGTGAGTTGTGGAGGTCTTCGACAATGGATTCACAAGTTGGAGAGGAGCAAAAGCTAAATACAAGTTGCAAATAAACATAATTTTTCTTAGTAGGTTTCTCTATTTGATCTTAGTGTCATATTAGGATATTTTAAAAAAAATGTGAAATAGAGTTTGAATTTAGTTAAAAGAAAAAAATAACAATGTCTTGTTTGATTCTTTCATTGGAATGAAGTAGAAAGAATGAAATAGAACACATTGCCATCCATTTTACTCTTGTATCTCATTTTACATTTATGGTAAAACATTTAAATTTAATGTTTTAAAGGCAAGGGTTTACCTATGCATTCTATGATTTTTTTTTATGAATTTCTTATGACACTCTTAAAGCCATCTAGGCCTTAAAAATATCTTAGTTTAGATGTCTTAAAAGTAAAATTAACTGGATTTTTATAGCATACCAAGTTATTCACTTGCTTGGAAAGTTAAGGATGTTTTGATGCCTCAATTATTTGTAAATCAAAATTCTTGCAATATTTGTTTGTATTTATTATTTGTGTGTTTGGGTTGTATTATTTCATCATATAGCTATTATTTTGTTTGATTTCTATTTTTAATATGCATCATTATAGAGTGAGAAATTAAGTAGTTTTCACATTAAGTTAGATATATAATAGTTTGATAGAATTTATACCTTACATTAAATTTTAGATAGAAATATGTGATTCCAATATCCTTTATGATAGTGTAACCTCGTTAAAGTACTTCCTAACTTTATATGTTTCCATAGATGTGTATAATAATTGCTAGATTTGAGTTGCATAGAAATTTGTAGGTTGAAATATACACTATCTTTAGCTTACACATTTTTATGTCCAAAGATCTCATTTTCATTTAATAATATAAAGACGAAGGTTTAACTATGCTTTCCATGATATTTATTTATTGATTTCTTCAATGGCTCTTATGGAGCCTTTTGGTCATTGGTAATCTCTTATTATAGATTTCCTTGGATGCAAAACCAATAGGGTCTATATAAACTATCAAGTTGATCAATTGCTTATATTTAAACTAAAATTCTCATAAGTTTTCTTGGTATTTATTATTTACATGTTTGATGTACATGCTATTTAATTGTATAACTATCATTCATATATTTCATCTCTATATATACCATGTATCATTATAAAGTGATAGAGTAAGTGGTTTTCAATTTAAATTATATAGGTAATAGTTTGATATAATTTATAGCTTAAAAAATATGTTTGATACAAATGAGTTTTCAATATCATTTACATTTGTGTAGCCCCAATTAATATTGCTACTTGTATAAGAGCGAATTTTCACCCCATGTGAAATTCCCCTTTTTTTTTTACCCACCTTAGAAAACCAAGATCCGAGGCTTAATTCTACCTAAGCCCGCTACTTGCATCACAATTGGCACCTATTTTGAGTGTCGATGGAGGCATTTCTTTTGGGGACACCCACATAGTGCCCAGATGTCTGCACGGTGTGCTTAAGTCCTTGGTAGATTCTCACATTTGGAGCCTGCAGAGGTGTTACACTTCCCATTGGGGGTTGATTTGTAACACCCTCCTTGGCCAACCGAACCGAATATGGCCATTTCTCTTCATCTCTTCTTCAAATTCATCCCTTCCATAGGCATTTCATCTTCTACCATCTTCTATGCATCTCTTCACATCTCTCTAAGAGCTTCTCCACTTCATTCACAAGCTTCACAAGCTCTTCTCAAGCTCTGAGTAGCTTCTCCACCATCTCCTCAATCTCAAAACACTTTACACTTCACAGTAGCAACATCAACACTCCACCACTTCAGTAGAGAAAGTGTGGAACAAAAAAGCATTGCAGCAGAGGCTTGAATTCCTCTCATTTTCTCCCCCATGAGCCTTGAGCACTCTTCATGGAGGTGGTAAGATTTCACTCATCTCCTCTATTACTTGGTTGAGTAGCATAACACTGTTTTGTAGTGCTTTAGTTCTCTTTACTTCATTTCTACTTTTCTCTCTATATATTTTTCTATTCATGGAGATGGGAACACCAAAACGGGGTCTGACTGAGGCTGGCCCCTATAGAACCACCCAACCATTTCTCTCTCCCTCTTGTGTACAGGTATTGAAGACACTCACGAGCTTGAAGCTTCATCACCCACACGATCATAAGTATTTCCTTTCTTCTCCTTATCGTCTCTATTTCACTTTGTTTCAGTCTTATTACTTCCTATTGCTTCCTTGCATTCTAGGACTTCTTAGTAATTGGAGTGTAATTTGTCACTTAGCCATTTTTTGAGACATTCTCACTTTCTAGTCCCTACGAGACGCCAGTGCACCACACTATCGTTTGCTTTCTATGCTGCCATCCTTTGGCTGAGAGCTTGTTAGTTTGCTCAGAAAATCTCTGTGACCTGCTCTTTTTGACTCTAAAACTTCCACTATTGTTCCTTGAGGTAGTATAGGGCAGTTCACCTTGTGAGGTTCTCTAAGTGAAGAGAACTCATGAGTAGAGAATCCCCCTATATTACACTACCTAATTTTTATTTCATAGGGTTGTATAGAAAATTTTAGGCTAAAATGTACATTTTGTGTTTCAACCTACACATGTTTATGTCCAGAGATATCATTTTATTTTCAAATCAAAATTATTGCAATTCAAATTTTTATTAATTATTTATATGTTTAGGTTGCATGATTTCATTGTATAACTTTCATTGTTGTCTTTCATCTATATTTTTATTGTATAACATTATAGAGTTATAAAGTATGTAGTTTATATTCAAAATGAGATAGGTAATTTATTTTTTGATATAATATATAGCTTACATAGTATGCCACATACAAACATGAGATTTCAATGTCCTATAAATGGCGTAGCCCAAAAGAAAGTGGTTACAAAATTTTATATTTTGGACATATGTTTGTATCAGAATTATTAGATTTAAATTATTAAAAATGTAGGTTGAAATTCACATTATATCATTCAACCTACATATTTTTAGTTCATGATCTATTATGCTTACAAATTTATGGATTTCTTAGATGATTCATAATTATTCTAACTAGTTTAAATATCAAATAAGAGAGGTAAAAATTTGATATAATGTGCATCTTATGCAATAGGCTAGATAAGAAAAAGACATTTCAATATACTATTTGCTAGGCATGTGCACAAACACAGGGGAACAAAAAGTGGGAAATGGCACTTTTCTTGGTCCATCAAAAATAAAATATGAGCTTACATTATATCTATGTGAAAACTAAAGAAAAAAGAGTTGAAAAGCACAAGAAAACTAAGAGGTGGGTAAGTCAGTTGTCACCAAACTCAAACACAAAACTTCAAACACCTATCAACTTCACAAACACTTTATTCTATTAATAATCATGTACATGCAATGTAGATATCAGAAAGAAAAATCAACAAAAGAGACACTAGGTTTACGTGGAAAACCTAATAAGGGAAAAACCAAAGTGAGGATTAGCTCACAATATAAAGTAATTGCACAACTGAATACAAAGAGGCTTACTACCCAAATGGAGTCATTGTCAGGATACAAAGGCTCACTGCCCACAAAAAGGAATTCACTATCCAAAAGGGAGGCTTACTGCCTATAGATAAAAAGGATTACAAAAAGATCCACTACAATAAATTACACACATTCACAACCTTGATCAAAAGAATTGTAGATATCGTCAGCTCACTACTCTTAGGATCTAACACATTAAAGTACTACTACCTTAATTCACTTTCACACAACTCTGCTTCTCAAACTTGTGGCTTCATTGATTCATTTAGAACATCTTGACTTGTATTTATACCCTCTTCAACCTTAGAAACTTTCTCCAAGGTTGGCTACACATGCTTCATTTCATAAATTCAAATTAGGTCGGCAACTCAACATTCCCGCGGTGGAAAGGAATGAGAGTGGACCAAATAAATAATTAACCAAGACCCAAAAAATCATCTCAAATCAATCACATGCTTCCTTAATTAATTCTTAATCCTTCACATGAAGTGTAAACATGAGGTTAGCCAAACCTAATGAAAACATGCATTGAATTGGAAGTACACACTTCCCAACATAAAGATAATAGATGACCACACAACATGCTTCATCAATCACTATAACACATCTCAAATTCCTTTAAACTCATCCATATTGGCTGCAACAACCTTCAAACTAAGAATACTTCTCACTAGTCCATCTGGATTTTACAAATACACACAACAATACTGAAACTAAACTTCCAGAGCACCAGATCATGAACATCCTTTCCAAAACACAGAGAACACCATTTCATGACATAGTCTAGTGTGGACACATTCCATGACATATTCCAGTGTTTGTTCTTTCTAGACAAACAACCTAGATTTGATCACACTTTAACATTGAAATTTGTGTACCTTGGCCTAATTATCCTTTACATCATCATTAATAGGCCCCTATGGCCCCATATTGTGCATCCCAAGGCTTATTTTGATCAAAAACCCAACTCTATCATCATATAAACTTGATTTCTTCATTCCCTGAGAATTCAACTGGCAAAAGAGTCCCTATGGGACCAAGTCATCTATCTAGGTGAATTAGTCCCATCTAGGTGGGACTAAGTCACCTAGGTTGGCGACTTAGTCCCATTTGGGCTATTTTTGAGGTTCAAACAAGAAAAATAGGATTTTAAGTTTAATTTTCCTTCATGTCTGCCTTGGGGATCAAATTAATGGGAATTGTAGGAGGATTTCCTATATAAACAAGATTTTAAACTTTAATTCATAATAAATTTTAGTATTATTCATCATTCATTATGCATTCAAGTCAAGCAAGCTAGGGTTTTAGCATTTTAAGTCATCAAGATAGTATTTTTCATATATTCAAGGGAAAATTCTCCATCTATTGTTGTAGAAATTCAAGATCTATCATCATGGAAAGTATCTAATTCCATTATTTCATGCTTCATTACATTATTTCTTCATTTTGGTTTAATTACCTAAAAAGGGATTTGACCAAGGAAAACCCCCATGCCTTAACATTCACCATTTCCTTCTCTTTCATTGTGTGTTTGCAGATTTAGGCACTTTGAAGGTTTGGAAAACATTGGAGGATAAGTGGAAAATTTATTGAAGACATCTCCTAGTTGACTAGGTTAAGATATCCACAAAAAGTCACTTACATGCCCGAATTTGACAGTTTCTGAACCAGACACCTAGAGGAACAAAAAGTATAGATCGAGGGCTTTCGTTTCCACTTTCATATTTTTAGAAAAGCCAAATTGGAATGAGTCGCCAAAAATGGAAACTTAGTCCCACTCCACATGTTTTTCATATTTTTCTGTAGATTTGGATACCCATTTTTCTGAAACAGACTCCAATGCAATTTTCTAGATCTGGGACTAAGTCACCCAGAATTGCATAAGTGTCTTAGTAGGTCAAAATTTCAGGATTAGTAGCATTTCTAGGTGCATGCTTTTTGTTTTTCTTTCCTGTTCTATTTTGTTTGCATTTTTATTCGTCTTTCTAGGTCTTTTTCATACATCACCATGTTTTCAAAAATATTCATTTCTTTAGTTTTCATTCTTTAATTGATCTATTTTATCAATTTATTGCATTTATATCATTACATTTAGGCACATTTCATTCATAATTGCATAGTTTTGAGTGGGGACATTGCACATTTTGGCCTACCTCTCTCCTTTTAGGTGAAAAACCCTAGAAGTGTTAGAGAGCATTAGGGTACCAAAATATTTGTCCACATTTTGGTGAACCCACCTTTAGAATACTTTCTTTTCTAATTTCAGAGTCCATCATTATCTTAGATCTAGCCTACATTAACTTTTCATTAGGGTTTGCATTAGTTAATTGCATTCTAGGGTTTAAAAGTTTGCATTAGTGAAAGTGCATATAGGTTACATTTTTGTATCTCAAATCATTAATTTTTTTGAAATTCTGCATTTGCACCTTAGGTTTGCATCATACAACAAAGAAAACATAAAAATCAACCAAAAAATATGAAAATTCTAAAAAAAAAATCACCACGGGGACTCATTCACCACCTTGGGTGACTTAGTCCCTTTATGCCCCTAAAACCACCTTTTACATAATTGAAAACCCTATTTTTTGGCTTCTATTTGCTTCCCTTACTTATCTACATAAGTTGGATTAGTTTTTGTAACATGAATTTAATTAAATCTAGCTTAATTTGGCTCATTTCATGCATTTCTTAATTTCAAAATTTTCATTCCCACATTATTGCATAGCATAATCAGTCAATTATCATCTGAAAATTGCATTTCCTTTTATCCCTTTACATTGCATTTTTAATTTGCATAGATTTTTATTCAAAGATGTTAGTATCTATCCTTTCCAAGTTTTCAAAGAGAAATTTAGTTAATAAGCATGTTAGTCATTCATTCAATGCATTCCCTAGTTATGATAGTCTCTTAGCACAAGAGAATGACAATGTTAATGCTTGCCTTACACATACACCCCATACAATCTCTCCTATTTGTGTGGATTATGTGATAGAAGAGAATACAAATATAGGTACTCATGGTGATCATAATTGTTCTTCTCCCAATACCTTTCCTTTTGGTGACAAAGGTATCTTGGCAAAAGAAGGTACAATCATTGATAATCATGAAGACCTTGCTTGTCCTTCTCCTCATCCCCTTTGGGAAGATATTACAACACACAAGAATGAGATTGTAAATAATGATCCTTACCCTACCTATCCTATTTTGGAAGACATTAGTGAAAAAACAAACAAGTTCATAAATGATCATGATAATCATACTTATACTTCTCCTAGTATATCTCATAGTTATGAAGATGATACCTTAATGTTGGAAAACAAAATGGATGAAAGTCATGCGAATCTTAGTTATCCCTCTTCAAATAGGATAACCTTTATTGAGCAAGACATTTCAACCACTGATCATTCCCTTACTTGTGATGAAATCAATATGGAAGAACCAAACATTGAATGTCAAGAACATCTAGTTTTTAGCTCTCCTAAACACTCTCCTAATAAAGAATGTATTATGGTACAAGAAAACACCAGCAATATCATATACAAACCAAAAATCAACCTCACTTTAAAGCATCTTGAATTGTGTGATATGGATCCAACCTCAAATGCTAATCTTGGGAGTTCATGATAAGTCACCCTCTACTCCTCAAAGCAACAAGGTACATGTGTTATGATTAGTACCAAGAAAAACAATATAGAAAGACAAAAGAAAATTGAAGAAGCCACAAAATTATTGGAAGATGCTTTGGAAACCTTTGATTTCACACCTATATCCATGGGAGAATACAAGATCATCACAAAAGAGTATAAAATGATCAAAGAGCAACTGGTAATAATAATACAAAATTCAATAGCATCCTCCTCAACCACCTTACAAGCAAAGACAATATCCAAGAAAAACTTTGAGGAAATTGAACAACCACCAAATCAAACAAAAGAAACAAAACAACTTGGGAAAGGATGTGATGCTATAGAAAAGTGTATCCATGTCCCTATAATGCCTAAGACATAGGAAATAACTCATGATCTTGTTCATTGTCTAGGTTCCAACAAAAACCTTGAATCAATGTCAACACTATCACAAAAAATTCTTCCAAGACAACTCTCTCCTCGATACATCCTAAACTGATAGACATCACATTAAATATGTATCAAGCATAAACTTTGTTTACTTATCAACATAAATAACATTAGTTTCCGCCCCTTGCCATATAATAGTTGTAGGATTATAATATACTCACTAAATTGCAAGGAGCAACATATCATCATAACTTCCTGACTCACCCTTGTCCTGAACTAAGTGGGAACAAGGGGTTAAGTAGTCTTATCGTAGTATGTCACTTGTTGTTGTCACTTTTGACTAGTTGTTAACCTTTCATGAACATATAAGAGCAAGCTTGGGATGTAGATGACATGCCTTAAGTTGGCTCACATGTGACATACTCATTCATGAGGTACCTCAACTTGGAAACATATGATTTGGCATAGGGTTTTCCAAGTTGTCTTTCATGTCTTCTTTCATTTATCATTAGCTACTTTAAAGCAATTGCTCACAATGATGGTGTAGCAACCGCTTTAAAGTGGGGGCATACATAGATAACATTTTTTGGAAAAAAAATTAGGGCGTGATTTTTCTTTTTTCTTGTGATGTGTCCTCTTCTTGGTGGTTTCATTGGGTTTGATGTCATCCAAGAATGTATGATCAACTAGCATGGCATGATGCGAATGAGTCATCCCATGGGAAATGATCTGACACTTTGACTTGTCCTCTCTTGGAGACATTAGGCACAATGCTCCCTAAGAAGAAGACCTTACATGAAAAAGGAAAAATCCCCTTTAACAAAATTTTTACATTACATTCAAAAGTATTTACAAAAATCATTTTCATTGTGGTTCCTTATCAAAGTTATCAGGAGGAAAAATTTTGTATGGTTGGTATAATGGGAAGTTGACATGCTGGAATGAATTTCTCATTAAACTATGGGAAGTTGACACACTAGAATCACTTTCTCACTAAACCAATTCTTTGGGACAACTCACCCTATAGACGACCTAATGTTTCGTGGCCCTAGAGTGAGCACATCTTTGATCCACCTCATTTTTCTTTTCTATAGTTATTGTCATTGCATGATTGCGTATCTTGTTTTACTATAAATTTCTCACCTTGTGTGTGTCCTCTTATGCTTATGTTGGTTTGACTTAGGATCTTGGATCCTAGGGGCTTGACCACCTCCTTCATCTTTGTTATCCTAGACCATGCATTGGTACACTTGGACCCCTCTTGAATGTCTACTTTAGTGTGAGTTTGAAGCAAGTTCATCCTCTCACTAAAGTGGGGGCTAAATGTGGACACGAAAAAAGTAACCCTTCCTATTTTTCTTCCTATTTAGGCTCTCCTTGTGGTTTTGTCTTTATTTTTCCTTGATTTAATGATGTGAGGTGTTTTACATGTCCACATTAGGTCTTGGACCCTAGAAAAATGAATAAAATACATGTCTTGTAAAGGTGTTGTAAAGTGTTTTAACAAACTTTCAGGCTTTTCTAGACTTTTATTAAGCATCTAAGTCTAAAGGACCTATTTTTCCCTTAATTCAACATTGTAAAATATATTTAATTGCATTCACATTAATATAGAAGGCTTGTAAACTAAACTTGATTTTAATCTAGTGTTGTAATGTGTCTTACACATTCACATTGGATGTTGTGCCTTTCTAGGCTATGTGGACCTCATTTTAATGATGTAAAGTGCACTTAATCACAATTTAACATTGAACTTTGTGTCCCTAGCCATAATTACCCTTTACATCATAATTAATAGGCCCCTATGGACCCATATTGTGCATCTAGAGGATTATTTTGATAAAAAACCTGACTATATCTTATATAAACCAAATTTCTTCACTCCCTGACAATCTAGCTAGCAAAAGAGCCCCTGTTGGACCAAGTCACCCATCTGGGTGAATTAGTCCCATCCAGGTGGGACTAAGTCACCCAAGTTGGTGACTTAGTCCCATTTGGGCTATTTTTGAGTTTCGAGTGGGAAAAATAGGATTTTGAGTTTAATTTTCCTTCATGTCAGCCTTGGGGATCAAATTACCAAGCCTTTTAGGAGGACTTCCTGTATAAAAAAAGCTATTAAACCCTAATTCATAATAAATTTTAGTATTATTCATCATTCATCATGCATTCAAGTCAAGCAAGCTAGGATTTTAGCATTTTAAGTCATCAAAATAGTATTTTCAGATATTCAAGGGTCGATCATTCTTCTATTGTTGTAGAAAATCAAGATCTATCATCATGGAAAGTCTCTAATTCCATTATTTCATGCTTCATTACATTATTTCTTCATTTTGGTTTAATTACCTAAAAAGGGGTTTGACCAAGGCAAACCCCCATGCCCTAACATTCACCATTTCTTTCTCTTTCATTGTGTGTTTGTAGATTTGGGCACTTTGAAGGTTTGAAAATCATTGAGGATAAGTGGAAAATTTGTTGAAGACATCTCCTTGTTGAATAGGTTAAGATATCCACAAAAAGTCACTCAGGCCCAAATTTGATAGTTTCAGAACTAGACACCTGGAGGAACAAAAAGTGCAGACCGAGGGCTTTCATTTCCACTTTCAGATTTTTAGAAAAGAAAAATTGGACTAACTCACCAACAATGGTGACTTAGTCCCACTGCTCATGTTCTTTAGAGTTTTCTATAGATTTGGATACCCATTTGGCTAAAACGAGCTTTAGTGCAGTTTTCTATGTCTAGGACTAAGTCACCCAGAATGGTGTAAGTGTCCTAGTATGTCAAAATTTTAGGATCAACAACATTTCCAGTCTTCAACACATTTCTAGGTGCATGCTTTCTTTTTTTCTTTCCTGTTCTTTTTTTTTTTTTGCATTTCTATTCATCTTTCTAGGTCTTTTTGCATACATCACTATGTTTTGAAACATCTTGCATTTCTTTAGTTTTCATTCAATAATTTATCTATTTTATTAATTTATTGCATTTAGATCATTACATTTAGGCATATTTCATTCATAATTGAATATTTTTGAGTGGGGACATTGCACATTTTGGCCTACCTCTCTCCTTTTAGGTGAAAACCCTAGAAGTGCTAGAGAGCATTAGGGTGCCAAAATATTTGTCCACATCTAGATCTGCAAGATCTGAAAGAAAAAAATGGAGGATTGTAGAGTAGAAATATTTCTCCCAGTCCATAGAGAAACATCTTTGTCAACCCAATTCACATACCAATGAACATATCTTTCACTCTCTATCAAACCAAAAGCTACCAACTATGAGATATCACCAAAAGATGCTCATAAACAACACCTCAAATCCGCACATGCATATGATCAACATAGAAGAAATATGAATCAAAAACCAAAGAACATTATAAACATACACACAACTCTGACTTCTCTATTTATTAATTATCTCAAAATCACTTAGTAATCCATCATATCAACACATCTGCAACATCATAAATATAGCTCCATGTACTCACAACATATCATCAACATCTCAACTATACATGCACAACCTGCAACATCTTGTACTATATTGACATTAATGACAACATCAATGACAACACAACCAAACTTACTCATACTTGCAATAATCTCCCCCTTTTCATTTATGGCAACACATGATGTGAAAAACCATCAAAAATAGATTATCAATATTCTCTCTTCTTTTTAGCTTCTCCTTTTTCTCTTCTTTTATTTTTTTTCGCTTGACACTCTCTCCCCTTTGACATTAATTGAAAAGAAAAAAACTAAGATCACTCCCCCTAGGGACTGCACCCACACAACTCATACTACAAAAATGAGACTTTCTACAACCCCTGCAAAGAAGACCCATCCATCATTCTATATAAATAAAGAATCTATAGATCCAATGGACTAATGCACCTCCATGTGCACCTAGTTCAAATAAGGAGGGCCAATGACCCCCAACTTCTCCCTAAAATACTCAAGTTTCCTTCGAAAGAGACTTAGTAAATATGTCTGCAATCTGATCCTTTGTAGGCACATACTCCAATCTAACTTCATTATTCAACACTTTTTCTCTCGATAAATGATATTTGATAGATATATGTTTTATCATTGAGTGCATTACAAGATTCTTTGAAATGTTTATAGCACTTGTATTATCATGAAAGATAGGTATAGGATCATTACATATCACTCCTATATCCTTCAATGTTTTCTTCATCCACAAAACCTATGTGCAACAAGATGTCACAAAAATATACTTAGCTTCTACAGTGGATAAAGAAACCAAATATTGTTTCTTGCTAAGCCATGAAACCAATATCCCACAAAAAACCTGATAGCACCACCACTTGTAAGTTCTTCCAGTCATCTACACAACCAGCCCAATCTGGATCAGTGAAAGCATTCAAAGTGAAATTAGTATCCTTAGGATACCACAAGCCATAATCTAGAGTTCCCTTAAGATATTTGAATATCCTCTTTTTAGCTATAACTTGTGATTCTTTCAGTTCTACTTGAAATTTGGAAACTAAACATACTGCATGCATGATATCCAGTCTTGTAGTAGTAAGATACAACAATCCACTAATCATAGATCTGTACTTTCTCTGATCAACTTTAACAAATTTATCATTTTTACTTAGCTTGCATTTGGTCACCATAGGAGCATAGACAAGTTTGGATCATCCATTCCAAAAAAATTCAAAAACTCGTTGAAATACTTATATTGTGAAATGAATATAACCTTGTCAGTTTGATTCACTTGTAGTCCAAGGAATAAATTTAACTCACCAATCATAGAAATTTCAAATTCTTTTTGCATCTCTTCTACAAAATTCTTACACAAACCTTCATTTCCTTCAAAGATGATATCATCCACATACACAACTACTATCAACATCCTGTTTCCTTTAATCTTGAAATAAAGATTGTTGTCTGGAGATCCTTTGTTAAACTTTTTTTGTGTCAAGTATTTGTCCAATCTAGCATACCATGCTTTGGGAGCCTGTTTCAATCCATGCAATTCCTTCTTCAACCTACAAACCATATTTGCTTCATCTGATAGCTAAAATTCCTTTAGTTGTTCCATGTACACTTCTTCTAATTCTCCATTTAGAAAAGTGGACTTGACATGCATGTGATATACCTTAAAGTTTTTATAAATAGAAAATTCCAAGAACATATGAATTTCCTCCATTCTTTCCATCAGGGAAAATGTCTCTTCAAATTCTATGCCCTCAACTTGTGAATAACCTTTACATACAAGTCTTTCTTTGTTTCTCACAACTTCACCATTCTCATTCAATTTATTTTTTATTCTTTTCTATCTACAACAACTCTTCTTTCATAGCTCTTACCCAACTCTCATGTTTACATGCTTCACTCACAAACTTAGGTTCTATCTTTGAAAGTAAACATAGATTTACCTCACTTGCCACCACTTTTCTTCCTATCTTCACACCTTCACTCTTATCTCCAATTATCTAGTCTTCAGGATGATGTTTCTTTACATACTTAGGAGTCTTAGGAGCAAGTTCTATAATCTCTTCCTCTTCTTCAATATGTTCTTCTTCTTCCTCTTAATTCTCTTCTGATCTACGAGTTTGTAGATAGACTCATCTGGTTCAAATTCACTTATCTCAATTGGTTTGTGTATGTCCTCATCAACCTTCACATTTTCACTTTCAACTATCTTCCTTAATCTATTATTGAAGCATCTGTATGCTTTTCTATTCATTGAAAACCCAAGGAAAATTCCTTCATCACATCTAGCATCAAACTTCCCAAGGTTCTCATCATCTCTTTTAATGTAACACTTGCTTCCAACACCTTAAAGTACTTCACAGTAGGAATCTTACCATTCCAGAGCTCATAAGGAGTCTTAGTGTTGTTACCTCTAATCTAAACTCTATTAAGAATATAAACAACAGTGTGGATTTCCTCTCCCCAGTATACATCAAGTACATTTTCTTCTTTCATAATGGTTCTAATAGTTTCCTAAACATTTTGGTTCTTTCTCTCAACAACTCCATTATGTTGTGGAGTTCTAGGAGCAAAAAAATGTCATTTTATGCCATTCTCTTCACAAAATGTATTAAACTCACTAAGATTGAAATCTCCACCTCTATCAGACCTTAAACATTTGATTCTAAAGTTCACTTCATTCTCTACCCTTGCCTTGAACACCTTAAATCTATCCAGAGCTTGAGTCTTCTCTCTAGGAAATGTAACCCATGTCATTCTTGAATAATCATCAACAAGGAGTATGAAATACTTTTCACTATTTATAATTCCTATTCTTGTAGGGCCATAGAGGTCAATATGAACCAATTCTAGCATTATGGTAGCTAACTGATCTTTTCCTTTAAAAATGCTTCTAGTTTGCTTTCCCAACTAACAGCTTCTGCACACAATATTAGGCTTTGTGATCTTAGACAAATCTCTAACAACCTCTCTTGAACTGATCTTGATCAAATTATCAAAATTTACATGTCCCATCCCCTGATGCCATATCCAGCTTTCATTAACTTGAGATACTAGGAATTAACCATCAACACCCTTAAGCTGATAAATATTTCCATGTGTTCTTCTAGATGAAATCACAGTTCCAAACCCTTTTTTGATCTCACAAGTGTTATCCTAAAACACAAACTTGAAACCTTTTCTACACATTTTTCCAACACTCAAAAAATTATTCCTTAATCCTTTAAAATAATAGACATCATAAGTGTTGTGCTTTCCATCAAAACTAATTATTCCTTTCCCAATAATCTTTGCTCCAGAATCATCTCCAAACATAACTAAACCACCATCATATTTTTCAAGCTTAGTGAAATTACTTTTATCTTCGGTCATGTGATTAGTCCAGCCACTATCAATCACCCAATAGTTTCCATCTTGTCTAGCAGAGTACCTTCCTTCTCATCCTTCTTACTCTCCAAACCACTTTGTCATGCACATTTTCTAGAGTTAGTAGACATATATTTATTCTCTAAAGCTAAAAACAAGCATTCACCCTCATTGTCCTCAAAATCTAATTCATCATGGGAAATTCCAACATCTTCTTAAACATAATACAAATTCTTGTACTTCTTATCCTTTATGTCTTTATTATTATCCATGTTCTTCTTATGTACAACTCTATTTGGACATCTTGAAGCATAATGACCTATATTTCCACAACTGAAACATTTAAAAGGTAACATACCTTTGTATTTACTGGTACCTTTCTTCAACTTCCTTGTAAAATTTTCTTCCAAATCATTTGAACTATCATCCTATGGATCATCTTCTGTCTTTGTAGCTTTAAAGGCTAATTCAGTCTTCTCCTCTTTCTTTCCAAACTTCCTCATCTCAAATGCAGTCAAGGTGCCAAAGAGTTGTTCTTTAGTAAACTTATTAGGATCATACACTTCCTTAATAACTAAGACCTTATCACTATAACTCTTTGGTAGGGTCATTAGAATCTTCTCTATTATGTCCTCATCTACTAGAGTACCCCCTTGATTCCTAACTTCATTTGCTACAAGATCAACCCTCTAGAAATATCTCACAATATCTTCGCCTTCTTCTATTTTCAATTTTTCGTATTTGCGCTTTGCTGTTAGCTTTTTTGTCAATTTCACTCTATCATTTCTTTCATAAAAATCTTCCAACTTCTTCCAAACTTCATAAGCAGTGCACAAAGAAATAAATTCTATTCACTTAGTCATAGATAAGGCACTGTAAATCATATACCTCACTTTCTCATTCTCCTCATAGGCAGAAACCTCATCTATAGTAGTATGAACACTTTTCAGAGCAGCATACTTCATTTCAATAGCCTTCTAGGTCTTGTAACCAAGAGAGATTATGTAACCTCTCATCTGCACTTTCTAATCATTGTAGTTAGATCCATCAAACATAGGGATCATCAATTTGTGTGCCATTGGATCTACCCCAAGCGGTTAAGCTCTTCACCAAGGAACCAAAGCTCTAATACCAATTGTTGAAAGGAACAAGACAACTAAGAGGGTGGGGTGAATCAGTTGTCACCAAATTCAAACACAAAACTTCAAACACTTATCAACTTCACAACCACTTTATTCTATTATTAAGTATAAACATGAAATATAGATAACAAAAAGAAAAATCAACACAAGAGGCAACAAATTTACATGGAAAACCCAATAAGAGAAAAACCACAGTGAGGATTAGCTTACAATATAAAGTAATTGCACAACCAAATACAAAGAGGATCACTGCCAAGGGCTCACTACCCAAAATGGCTCACTTTCTGGATACAAAGGCTCACTTTCTATAGAAAGGACTCTCTATCCAATAGGGAGGTTCACTGCCTATAGATACAAAAGATTATAGAAAGATCGACCACAATAATTTACACACATTCACAGACTTGATCAAAAGAATTGTAGATATTTTCAGCTCACTGCTTTTAGGAATCTAACACATTAAATTAATACTTCGTTAATTCACTTTTGTACAAATTTTCTTCTCAAAATTGTAGCTTCATTGATTCACTTCCAGCACAACATCTAGGCTTGTATTTATACCCTCTTCAACTTAGAAACTTTCTCCATGGTCGGATACACACGCTTCATTTCATAAATTCAAATTAAGTAAGAAACTCAACATTCCTGTAGTGGAAAGGAATGAGAGCAGACTGAATCAATACATAACCAAGACCGAAAAGATCATCTTGGATCAATCACACGCTTCCTTAATTAATTCTTAATCCTTCGTATGAAGTGTAAACACTAGGTTGGCCAAACCTAATGAAAACACACACCAACTTTGAAGTACATGCTTCCCAACGTGAAGATAATAGTGGACCGCACAACACACTTCATCAATCACTATAACACATCTTAGATTCATTTAGACTAATCCACATTGGCTACAACAACCTTCAAACTCAGAATACTTCTCACCAGTCCATCTAGACTATACAAATACACACAACAATACTGAAACTCAACTTCTAGAGCACCAAACCATGAATGTCCTTGCTAGAAAATAGAGAACACAATTTCATGACATATTCTAGATCTGTAAGATCTAAAACAATTCAGTGTATGAAGCTATAAAGCAGAAAAATTTCTCCCAATCCACAAACAAACAACTTTGTGAACCCGGTTTTGATAGCGGTGAACATATTTTTCACTCTCCATCAAACCAAATGCTACAAGCTAGGAGATATTACCAATATATGCTCATAAACAACACCTCAGATCCACACAAGCATAGGATTAGCACAAAAAAAATACAAAGCACAAATTATAGCACATTCAAAACATACACACAACTCTGACTTCTCTATTTATTAACTTTCTCAAAAGCACTTGGTAACCCATCATATTAGCACATTTGTAGCATCATAAAGATATATCCATGTACTCACAATATCTCATCATCATCTCAACTATACATGCACAACCTGCAACATCTTGTACTGTGTTGACATCAATGACAACATAAATGACAACACAACCAAACTTACTCATACTTGCAACAAAAAGATGTCAAGCTCATTTGAGCTTGGCCCCATTTATGCTAATCTCTAATATGAATGAAGAAAAGTGTGAGCATATTTGTGAATTCCTCAAGTGGATGCAAGTAGCACAATGATTCCATGACATGCATGACATTGAAGAGGTAATATTTTTAGGTTTTTTGTGATTTAAATGAGAATATTTTTTTATTTATTCATTTTTCTTTTTTAAAATATGATTTAAAATCCCTCAACACCCCCAAAAAATTATTCGCCAAACCGTGAGGAAGGAATTCTCGCCAAAGAGAAAGAAAAAACTA
Source organism: Sequoia sempervirens (assembly GCA_007258455.2). NCBI lineage: Eukaryota > Viridiplantae > Streptophyta > Pinopsida > Cupressales > Cupressaceae > Sequoia > Sequoia sempervirens. The sequence continues at coordinate 48,145 of VDFB02384394.1, forward strand.
ACCCTTTGTAAACTCCCCTATGTATTCTAGATCTTGTTTTGACACAAAGATAAATTTATTAGGTCAAATAGAAACCAAAAAACACTCCAAACATTGATTGATATGTTGAAAAATCTTAATGCAGCTACTTCACATCATAGATCCCTAATGACATTTCTTGAATCTATATCTTTCATATAGATTCCATTAATGGAAAATAAAAAATATGATTCAATTAATAGGGAGAATGCATGAAAAGTATACTCTACAAGGTTATTGTATAAATAATTAAAAGAGGAAAAGGAAAGTTGATTTGTTTGTATTATTTATTGATCCAAGAGATAATGTACCCCTGTACATAATTTTCAAGAGATTACCTTTTCATTGGTTCTAGCACCAAGGAATAATGGAACTTTTTTTGGATAAGTGGTAGATGATTCTTGACCATCCCCCATGCAACAAGAATGAGGCCCCACATTTTTTCTTGAGGAAACTCCTTTGTGAGTTTGACCTCAATGATATTCCAAATTATTTTTACATGCGATATTTTCAAGGAAAATGAAAAGGCTCTACATAAGACAAGGAATGGAATTTCATTCCCAAAATAAAATATGAAGACCCCTATGTAGACAAATCATTCAACATATGATGATCCCTTACAATTTGAAGGAGAGAATTGAGGTGGATATTTTACAATCAATTAGTTCCATCACAATGTTGGAACTATAAGGCGAGATTGGTTGCAAAGGAATATTCCTAAGTCAAGCAAAAATTTGATTATAGTGATATTTTATAGATCTTATTACTAATTTGACATGCATTTGGTTCTTACTACCTATCGCAACAAATTTTAATCTTGATGTTGGGAAAATGGATGTAATTTTTTTTTCTTTCATGATAATGTAGAGGAACAAGTTTACGTGAGATGACAAGAAAAGTACAATTATAATTATAGTGAAATTTCATTTTGTAAACTTTGCACAAATCTTTGTATGGTCTTAAGCAATCTCTTAGGATGTGATGCCAAATATTTGAGTATTTTGTTAGGAATGGGATTTATTAGATACAAATCAAATCACCGTGTATATTATAGGATGGAAAATGATCTCAATCCCATGCTATCACTATATAAATTAAGAATATGATATTTTTAGTAATAAGAAGTATATAATTTGTGAATTTAATTCTTAACTTTCATTATGTTTTTATGTAAGTTTATTCATTAATATTTTTGAGCATGTAATTTGTGAGTACTAACTCTTGTAGTTCTTCAAATCAAATAAAGACAAGTTGTAATCAATCCTTAAAGGTGATTGGAATGAATTTAGTTGATCAAGGAGATTTAATAGAAGTTGTGAGTTTTAGCAAGTTGTTAATTCATTACTCCATTATCATTTGGCATAAAATCCCTCAAAAGGACAAGCTCTCTTTATCATCAATTTTTCCATTGTGGAGGTATAAATACCAACACGAGATTTGACGAAGGAAAGCTCCTATATGGCACAACCCTTCCTCTCCAATTTTGTGTGTAGGTTAAATAGATCTAAAGAGGATTAGAAGACTATTGAAAATAATTTACTCATTTATGCATTTAAGAGCTACAACTTGACAAGATACAAAAGCTCCATTATCTTAGTGATAGATGAATATTTGACAATGGGATCCAAAAGGAAGAAGCCACAAACTAGGGACCTGATCCATGTGAAGTTAATTTTTTGTTTTAGATCCCTAGTCTAGGTTGCCCTTGGTTCCCTCATCCACCCAAATCAGGCTCAAGTTTTTATAACAAGTGCATACTTGTTTGCTCCTTCCATTTTTGGTCTTCATTTTTTCTTATTAGTTTCTAGTTTGTCTAAATTCATCTTAGAACACTTTGTTTTAATAGTTAACCAATTGTATCATTCCATTTCATCAGAAATCAATTTCCAACCTCAAAATATTTTAGATCCAAGGTTGATTGACTTACCTTTTAGTTTGTAAGTTAGTATCATACCCTTGTTGATCTGATTTCTAATATTAAGCAAGTGAAAAGTAGCTAATCCTAGTTAGATCTAGGATCACTTTTCCTATGGAACACTATATAACTCTTTTTTTTAGAGATCAATTTTAGAGGGTGTTACAATGTTCAAATCTCACCTTGAATAAAATTAAATAATTTTTAATCTTAGATTTATTATTTTTAATGTAAAAATCACATTTTAGTGTATGCATCCTTAATCCAATTGATGAGGTACATACTTTAAAAAATGTACTTGAATTATTTTAGGTGCAAGATTTAATAACTAAAATAAACAATATATATATCAAAAAATTGACACCCTCTTTGAATGGTTACACAACATGTTTTGATAGTTCTACTCTTAGATATAATATTTTTATTTTTTGTTTCATTTGATAGTTCTACTCTTTGAAGTGGCATACCAGTTGTTTTGCTTCAAATATTGATGTTTCCAAGATCAAAATTCAAAAAATTAATTTTTTTTGGATGCCCCACTATTTCCTCAATGAAAAGAATTACACTATTACATTTCCCCGTCAAGAGATCAAGTGAAAATTTTGATTTTAGGGGCGATCTCATGACAAAGAGCTTCAAGATGGATGTATGGATAGTTAGACTAACAGATCTATATGATAATGATGATGCAAATGAGATGAATGATGTTTCATATTATGATGATATGTAAGACTATGCAGGATCGGTATGCTAACATTTTATGAATGTAGGACGGATGCATCTCATGATAGCATGTTAGCGTGAAAGAGGATAGAAGAATGAGAGGGATCAACCCTTGATTATGAGAAGATGCAAAAGTACAAAAAGTCTATGAGTCATCAAGTCTTTACTATATATGATGATGAATAATGATGATGTATTGCTTATCCAAGGATTGGGGATGTAAAGCGCATAACTTTCCTTATTTTTGATAACACACATAGATACGATGCATCAAGGTATAGACAACCAGGATGGTGTTGTATCTAGTGAGATGGACGTTAACTCAACAAACAAATAGGAGTATCCATGTTCACACCTGACATATAGAAACCTCGCTAGGATGTATTTCAAAAGTTTCAAAAATCTTGGACCAAAACACAAAGAGGCATAACCTATCAATGAAATAGTCAACAAGCTATCCAAAACTCCCTCCATACACACCTACCAAAGCAAGTATCACCAAGTTATATTACAAGAATGTCTAAAAAGCACAACAAACAAAAGATAATGATCAATGCTCCAGTCCTTTCTCTCTAAATCATTTTTATTAGAAATCATCAAGAGGTCATCAGAATGAGTGCAATAAGATAAATCGAAAGAAAAGATCAAGCAAACAAACAAGCCAATGTTCTTCATATCTCTAGCCAAAGGGATGTGTGTTGTTTAGGATAAGTATCCAAATTGTTTTTCCAATAGATAATGCCCATTGTAGGAAGGATGCATCCTAGGACATGTTAGTGGATGATGGAAAGTTGATAGGTTGTTTGAAAGGCTGTTGATATAAGGTCAATTGACATGTTTGCTAAAAAGATCAAGAGTTTTATTTTGCATTTAAAAGTCTGTTGTTTCAATTTTGATTTTGCAATTGAAGTTTTCTTTTGTTGATTGTTGTCATTGTTTCTATTTGTATTTTCAAACGATGAAGGTGATGGTTGATTTACTATGGGTGATTGATTATTACAGGTGACGCGAAATGAGATGGATGGATTTTTTTTCAAATATTTGGATGTTTTTGATGTTTTTGAAATGTTATGAGGCTATTTTTTTTGGTTTTTGGGTTATTTAAATATTTTTGTGTTTTTGTGTCTTAGGGGCTCATCAATGATGGCCTTTCCTACATTTAAACTTAAAGATGACATAGTGCGAACACCATGTTTTTGACCTTTTTGACTTTTATGAAAATTTTTGGATTTTGATATGATTTTAAATGTTTTTTGGATTTTTGCATGATTTTGACTATTTTGATATGGATATGTATGATGATATTAGTGATCTATTTTGGGATTTTGTTGAAAACCAAGTAGGGTTGATTAATTGGATTGATGATGATAACATTGTTAAGGATATACAACAATGCAAGGATAGTGTTAAGCAACACAAGGATTAGGATGGATATCCCAAGTTGATGAGGTATTGATGATGATAACATTGTTGAGGATACACAACAATGCAAGGATAGTGTCAATCAACACAAGGATTGGGAAGGATATCCTGAGATGATGGATTGATTGGATTTGATTGATTAGGATTTTGAAGCTTTATTTTGGAACAAAATTGTTTTGAATGATTTGATATGCCATTGAAGTGCAAATTAGATGCATCTGATATTAATTGTTTGGATTGATGTTTGATGAAAGATAAAGCTTGATAAGGAACATCTTCTTGTCAAAATATGTCATGGGCTAGTGTTTTGGATTTTGGATCACAAATGCTTTCACCAATTTGATTTCATGTTTTCCAATGTTCAAATCACCACATAAGTTGGAAGATAGAGATCAATATTTATTCCCAAAGAAAGATGTAAATATCTGCCCCAAATGTCTAGCAATGTATGGAATTCCATGGATGGATACTTGGATAGGTGTATGGATGGATAGTTATGGATTATCTTATGATAAGATAAGGTGTGTAAAAAGAGGAATGGTTCATTGGATAATGCTTCATGGCTCGGATAATGTTGGATAGGATAGGATCAATGAAAATGACACATGTCAAGATGTTTACCATAAGCAAGTGTATAGTGTGCACCAAACTTTTATCAAGATCAAGATAATTTGAAAGATGGATGTAGATGGATAAAAATGGATTGGATAAATGGTTTATAGGTGAATGAAATAATTATGGATTATGTGGATGGAATGTTGGATTTATTATGGATGGGATAAGATGCTTCCACCTGAAATAGCACATGTAGATGCTCGATTCTACACATATCTGCACGTTTTCTAGGTTTTCATCATGTTACTTTCCCAAAGCACCATATTGAAGTGGTTTTCACTAGAGGATGATTTTTATATTTACTATTTTCATGATTTTTTAATTTTTTGGGTTTTTTTGAAAGATTTTTAGTTCATGCCAAACCACCTAGTGGTGTCGATGTAGATGCTTTTGTCATAATGTGCCATCATTATCTTGCCCGAAGAATCTGCTTTGCCAAGATATGTGCACTTAAATTTACAACTTTTGAGATTCTTGATCTACTTTATTGATACAAGAGCTAACTTTGTCTTTGTGCTCACATCACAATAGGATGCCTTTTGAATCCTTATGATGAAGGGTGGCTGCCAATACATGGTCAATGTGAGAATTGGATATCATGTGTGGAGGTGTGGATGGTGGAGTGTGCTTAGGAATAAAATATGGATTGGTTGATAGTTTGGAACCTCTGACTCTCCAAACTCGGGAAGATGAGCAATGATGGTTGGATACGAAAGTGTGTGTCTAGAATTAGGACCAACTTCTTGATATACTTTGTACGTTGCTTGAGAAGCTTACTTTTTCCTTTGCGGACATCTTTGATGGATACGTTTCCCTTTTTTATTTTGACCCATTGTTTCTTTGACTAATGGAGTTTGATAGGGATAATCTTTCTTTCTGTTCTTTGATATTCATTTATATTTGATTTTTCCTTTATACTTCTCATCTTCTTTTTATCTGATAAAATTCTTTGTGCTCTGATTCAAATCTTTCTTTCTATGTTGGTCCCAATTTGTGGATAGGGTGATGGGTGGATGCAGATTCATTGTGTGGTTGGTTGCAGTATTGGCATTGGTTTCATCATAAGGATTCTTCGTGCTCCCTATGTTGATGTTTTCTTGAGACATAGTTGCCCCTAGTATTGTGGAAGTAGTACCTTCACACTTTGTTTCTGCCTATTTTGAGAGTTCTTGTTTAGCAACCATTCTTTGATAAATTACCAATGCAGATGATGTTATTTCAATTTATTGCTCTGCTGACTCTGGAATATCATGTTTGGTTTGACCTATTTCCTTGAGTGGATAATGCTAGATATCTTCATAGTTGATGTTCTCAATTTGAATCTAGGATATATTTGATCCTAATGTTGACAACTAAGTGTGACTGTAGGAATCAATAACCCACTCTTTTTGTGTAATAATGTTAGGAGTAAAGGAATCCTATTTTGAATGAAGATCATCTATGTTTCCATCCAAATAAATCATCTCATGGGTTGATGGAGTATGTCTTGCATGGATGTGATCTTCATTTTTCACATGATATATAGATTGTAGAGTGTCCATTAGATCATTGTAGTATCTTGGAGATTCATGATCTTGAATGATTTTGGAATTGCTTTCGAGATGCTTTGGATCAAGTTCTTGACATGGGTCCATTTCAAATGATGGATTGCTTACAAAGGGTTGAGAAGTAGCTCAATATCCTCTTGATCTTTATGTGAATTTGGATCAAGTGTTGAGTTGAGGTTTTCTTCAATATCTGTAACTATGAGGTCAAAGGATGTCAATATGTCTTAGAAATGACCATTGCTAGACATTGGTGATGTTGATCATGGTTTGGAATAAATTCTTGAGATATGTCCTCTAACTCATTAGGTGATGTAGATAAAATTTCAAAATGATCATTGGTCAATGGATCATGGATTATGTGAATAGGATCAAATAATTCTAACACCCCTTGAAATAGGTCTTTGTTGGATATTATTGGTGAATTTTGACCATGATTGAAAAATGATTCTTGATGCATGTTGATTTGATCATTGGATGGGGTAGAGAAATTTTTAAGGTGCTCATTGATGGATAGATCTTGATCATTGTTTTCAATAGTTGTGGTGGGGAGACTTTAAATGTTTTCAACCATAGGATCAAATGATGTTAAAATTTCTTGAAATGGATCATCAGGGGGTACTGTTGGTGGATTTTGATCATGATTGAAAAGTGACTCTTGATGTATGTTGATTTGATCATTGGATGGAGCAAAAACATCTTTAAGTTTCTCATTGATGGATAGATTTTGATCATTGTTTTCAAAAATTGTGGTGGAGAGATTGTCACTGCTATCACTAGTGCTTGAATCCCGATCATTGTCCTCAATAGTTATTATTTCTTGATCAATAAAGTCTTGGATGAAATTTTTGTGTTGAACACAATTTTATGTTTTATGAATATTTTCTCTATGATACTCACAATAAGATCCACACCTATTCCATGGGAAGTTTAAGATAGAGTTGAAAGCACAAGTACTTTTGGAAGAGTGACAAGTATTGCATTAACTAGCTTTCTTAGCACTGTTTTGATTGTCACACCAAAAGGAGTGTATTCACGTTTGTGATCTTGTGATATTTGTGCTTGTTCAGGTGATTCTTGTTGTGATTGATCTTGGAGATGTGGTGATTTGGTTTGTTGTTGATGTTGTTGATCTTGATATCCAACCTCTTGACATTGAAGATATTGTTCTTGATGTGGTTGTGGACACAACTCAATGCTTTGATGACATGGTTTAACCAATGGAAGAGTGTATTGACTTTGGGATGGAGATATCTCTTGTCGCAATGAATCAACTATTTTGGTAAGTGTAACAATTTGATCTTGACACACTTGATATAGTTGATTTGGTTTTTGTTCAAGTAGATTTGGAATGTATACTTGTGGTTTTTGTATGGGACAAATTAATTTTGGAAAATGTTCTGATTTGGGATGACGTTTAGATTTGGAATTGTAGGTTGAAATTGAACATTTTTTTGGTTGGGAATCACATTGCCTTGATTTAGGTAACTTTGATTTTTCATTATGTTGCCTTGACTTGGATCAATACATTGAGTCATTAACATATTGTTTGGAATTTGAACAACATTTGTATGATTCACAAACATATATATCAAAAATTTTACCAAGTGTGGATTTGAAATGTTCGTGTTTAGTAAACTTGTACTTGGTATATTTATGTTTGAGGGTATGTGCAGGATCATGATGGGCCAAAAAGTTGCGATATGATGGGTATGTGTAAGGTATGTGGCTGGTGACTTTTTTCTTACCCAAATTTGATGAAACAAAAAGGGTTTTTAAAGGAGATTCTCAACTTTCTGCCAATATAAATTATGCTTTACTTTGAATTTAATAAATAATTATTATTTATTTTCTATTTGAATTATGACTAAAGTCCTGATTGATAGGCTTATTGAAAAACATCTATAGCTTTCAAATTGTAGCACATTTTTTGAATCTGAAACATTCATCACATTCTATGCTTTGCATACTATAGGATTAAAAAAAATTGAATTTCATGAAGTGTTGACCAAGTTAAGGTGGTCAGATAGATGAGTTTTTATATATTTTAAAAGTTTTCATAAAAAAATCATAATTAATTATTTACTTAAAAAAAAAATTACAAAAAAAGTATGCATCACATCAGGACATGTGTCCCGTACTTATATCTAAAATATTATAAAAAAATATTATCATTTATTGTGGTTAGGGTGGTCAGAAAAACACCTACTTCTTACTTTTTCCTTGAAATTTAAGTGCTACTCCATTGAAATTTCAAATTTTCACCAAATAGATTTAAAAAATAAATAAACATAGTAGTTTAAAAACTACATTCAATTTTTTATAGATTCTATTCTTACATATTTTTGAAATAATATAGATAACTTATTCAAAATTTTACGTCAAGTTGCCTAACTCTGATTTTTCTAAAAATTTTGTCACTTAAGGGTCTATTTTTTCCACAATGATCTTCCACATACCCTTGACATGTATTTATTTGGTGGGATAATGTTGTTTTGTGGAAGACTTATGTATTGATTTTTTGGTTGATAGATTTGTCGGTTTAGAATTTGATTTAAATCTACCACAGGGAAAGGTGTTCCAAAATTTAGATTGGGCATACTCACATTTGTTGTACCATTGAGGTTTGTAGGAGATAATGATCCCATGTATGGATTGTATAAATGCGAGTTTTGATAATCAATCGAAATTGTAAGGCTTTCATAGTTTGGTTAACTTAGATTACTCATGATGTATGAATCAAGTTTATATTCCATGTTTTTCTTGTGTTTTGACCTTGTTGACCTCTAAGGGATTTAGGGCCAATAATGAGAAGAAAGATGAAAGGGGGGAGCGATATGGGTGTTGAACTTTGGATCAATACTAGACTTTAGGATTTAATTTTGATTGTTTTGATTGGATAATAAACTTATGAATCCTTAGATGGACATGTGATCTTAGGAAAAACTTGTTCAAAGGGGTGCTAATTTAACTAGATGTATGAGAAAGGATGCATTCTCACACTCCTAACTAAACAAGGTGAGTTTTGATGTGTTTGATGATTTACCCAAGTCTAGAATGATGTTTCCAAACATATAAATTTGTTTATGGGATGGAGATGATAATTTTTTGGGGTGGATGAAATGTTTGATTTGATCCTAATTGAACCTAATGGGGACCTTGTTTACAAGACCAAGATAGTGAAGAACATACTTTTCCCTAAGAGTAGTTCAAACCAAAAGACCATTGATTTTCTTGGAAGACCATAAGACAAAAGATAACAAGCACATATGTGGGGTTTAGTTGATTTAATCTTGGTTAAATGAATTATTTTTAACGCATCCACAATTCTTGTTTAACTTTCAAACTAAATATCGATGTCTCAACTCCTTTTCATTCCACAAGGTCCATTATATGAAAATCAAAGATCAAGGCCATAGTTTTCCTTGGTTGACTTTGGAGAGAACAAATTGAGATATGGGCCCAAATATTTAGAAGCCTCTAAGGATAAAATCCCTAGGGACAAGCAGTAATAATTGGACTCTTCAAGGGTATTTGCTCTTTCCAAAGGGTTTGAAATTTTGATGACTTGTTGAATATTTGTTTCAAAGTTTTTCAAATTTCAAGCAATGTGTTAAACTGACTCATAACCATTACAACCCTAGGATAGAAATGGACATATTTTTTGAATTCCCACTTAGATTTCTTCAACTACGCTTATTCAAAGCAGATGATTAGAAGATTGACCACACTGGCTCCCCTCCATGACACTCACTTGTATAGGTCAGCCAAGCTTTGAGTTCTCATGAATCTCCCATGAAAAAATATTCAGGTCTACTAAGAACCACAAGCATGTGGGACCACTTCAGAGGTCTGACCTAACATCAAAAAATATTATGGATTTTTGGCTTTTATATAAATTGGTTCATAATGAAGGCACCTATTCAGATGGCCACACAAGAGGCAAGATCAACCCATATAAAGAGTATCACCTTCTTGTTTGTGGGAGTTCCTGTAATGATTAGTTTCCTCAACATTCAAATTTATATACCAGCTAGGAGTAGCTTGTCGTTTAGCTCGTTACCGGTTTGAGTCATTCCCTTGGGCTGGGTACTTTTTCCCACCAAGGTAGTCTCTCTAAAGGTAAATAATAGTGAAGAAGTACATTTGTAGATCGACCTCCTAATGCACTTAGGAGGGAACACACACAATGCCTTTCCTTCACATTCACATGATTTGTTCAATTGTAAACCAAAACTTGAACTGTGTAGGTAATTTTTAAGACAACCAATGTCACTAGAATTCTTTTTATTCTCAAGATTGTCATGAAGCATGAGAGAAGTGCACAGGACTTCAAATGACACAAGTTGCAAAAAAGATTACAAGAAAAAATGAGTTCATTTTAAGCACCAAAAATCAAGTGTGAAGTTGTTTGTTCAATTTTAATCCAAAATCAAAGTCTAGTAAGTTTCTAATGTTCAATTTTAGCCAACTTTGAAAAAATCAATCACTCATTAACTTTAAACCCAAATTGATCTAGTTGGCCTAAAACAAAAAAAAAGAGTGAGAAATGAATGTTTCAAACTATTAAAATAAGTATTTAGAAATGTTTTTTTAAGTTCAATGCCCACTTTTTCAACTAAAATCTACTTGATATTTTCTAGATTTTTTCAACATGCTACACCATAATATTGCACCTACAATAAGAATACAGAGCAACTCATGGATTAAATATTTAAGAAAAAAAACTGAAGATATGCAACCATTTATCAATATATTCCCAAAGCTTTGAAGTTTGAACATAAATAAAGAATGCATTGATGGGTGTTAAAGTTGATTCAAAAATAAAGAATTTACTATAGTTGTGATTAATGCCATTAAGGCCAAGAAAATTAAAAAACCCACTTTACTAAAGGGGAAATATACTAATGAATAAATGGCCTTTTAGAAACTTTCAAGCTAGTGCAATTGGCTATTGTAAATCGAAAGCGGAGAGGCCCAAGGGGAAAAAAAGGCCAAGGCATGAGTGAGAGGCATGACAAAGAGACATTAGAGATACTTAAGGTATTGTTTGAGCTTGTTGCAGTGAATAGAAATGCTGAAAATTTACATGAAGAGTAGATCCATGACTACCGAAAGAATTGAAGTCTTTCTTGGCAACAAGAATGACTTCTAATACACCAAAGGTCGTGGCCTAGTAGTTTTATTACCTATGAGAAGATAGATGATAAAAACACACAATGAATTAATGTCCACACTATGGTCTTTCTTGGAGCTATTATGAGGTGCTTTTAGAGCATATCTACACACTCAAAGCTCTAAAAGAAAACAATGCCCACACATAAAAATTCCAAAAAAAAACTTGAGAAATGTTTATGGAAACATGTTGAGGTTAGAAAATTTTATTACTCAAGCCTATTATTAACATTCTGGGAGGAAATCTAGATTGCGTGATAAGATAGGCATCCAACCTATTAATGTGAAGAGTTAAATTGTTCACCTAAACTGCAGGAATCATCTACTCATGTTGTTGTTGACTAGAGGATATACATAGTTAATGAGGGTAGATATATGTTTTGCATAAAAATAAGCACTCAATTAAAGAAGGATGAGGTCTGTGTAATTCCAATGAGTCTCACAAGATTCGATGGAATACAACATAATTTACGATTGTGTCTTCTAGTGCATTAGCATTTAAGAACACAAATACAAAATACAATAGAGAAAAACTTAATTTTTTATCACTCGCTTCAAGAGATTGAAGTATGTGCCCTACTGGTTAAGATTTACCTAAATGGCCAAATAAAGTCCGTTTGCTTCACTTGCAACCATTTCTACGCATTCTTTACTCCATAGTACAACCATTGATCTCCATTGAAGAAAGTGGCCTTAAAACCATACCCAAAAAGAGCGATTCAAAAAGAATAAATTATTCAAACACAAACATAATCACATCTTCAATAGGAACATAAAGAACTACTACTACCCAGACTTACGACTCTAGTCCCATATTATGTACATACTCTAGAAATATACTGTATATCTAAATTAAATGAGAGAGATATTGTAAGTTTAGTTTAGAATGGTTTGATAGAGAAATGTTGTAGTAAATGAAATCAACATAGTCTTTAGAAATTTTCAAGCAAGTACAATCAATATGAGAAAAGCCAACAAAATAATAGTGACAAGGCATCAAAATACTTCATGAGAAATTTCTTGAAGCCCCATGGTGGGTGCCAAAATGTCAAGACTAAAATCTACATTGATCTTGAAGATTGACAAATATGAGTTAAATTCATCAACATTGAACAAATGAAATAAAAGCCTTCCCCATGAAATTTTTGAGCAAATGTAAAGGAAATGACAACATTAAAGAACTAAAACATGAAATTACAAGCAAGATGAACATGAAATATATTCCTAAACTACTCAAACCATCATCCCATAGGGGGATTGGTGCTACTTTGATGTGGAAAGTAGCCCTTTCCCAGCCCCTTTTGATAAGCTTCTTGATCTTGATAATAAGATGCAAAGATGAATTTGATACAAAATGATAATAACAACAAGCTAAGATGGGATAGTGCAAATACTAAGATTGTGGATGATCAAGTTGTGGTTGATTGTGTCCAGATAGAATGCTTCTATTTGTAGGTTGAAAGGTTGAAGAATGGAGAGATGGGAGGAATGTGGGACTAAAGAAGAGACGATGATATTGTGACACTTGTCACATGGCTAGTGGAGGAAGGTGGAGCACATTTTGGAGACTGTACATGGTTAATGCATGTAGTTGAGGATTTGAGAAGTGTAAGAGAGATTAATGCACTTGTAAGAGGAATTAAATGAATATGGTTGAGATTTTTTGGAGGGAAATGGTTTGGGCAAGAAAGTCAAATAAGTGGAGTAAATGAAGGAATATTCCTTGGGAATATGCCTTTGTGAGGGAAAAAGAGATAATTAGTTAATTACAAGAATTAATTTTCATGTGCAAGGGGATTAGGTTTGACCTAGGTTGAGTCAAAAGCTAGAGGATGAGTAATGATAGTTATGGGTTAATTAATTTAGATTAATTAACTTGGAGGAATTTTAGGGGATTTGACATTTGATTTAATTAATTTGATTTATTAAATCAGATGAGAGGACATTGGGATTTGATTGATTTATTTAAATCAACATGATGAACATTGGTGAATTAATCTAATAAATTACTTTATTTGATTAATAGAGGAAATTATTTTAATAATTGGTCTGATTTGGATGTATAATGTCGATTTGCATGTCTACACCTATGAAACACTATATAACTCTTTTTTTCAAAGATTAATTCTAGACAGTGTTATAATGTTCAAATCTCACCTTGAATATACTTAAATATTTTTAATCTTAGATTTATTATTTTTAATGTAAAAATCACATTTTAGTGTATGCATTCCTTAATCCAACTGATGAGGTACATACTTGAAAAATGTACTTGAATTCGTTTAAGTGCAAGATTTAATAAATAAAATAGACATTATATATATCAACAAATTGACACCCTCTTTCAATGGTTACACAACATATTTTGATAGTTCTACTCTTATATATAATATTTATTTTTTTGTTTCATTTAGTGTAAATCTATTCCCTAATTTATTGCACCCATGCTTATAGTCCAATATTTTCATCAATGAAACAACTATGGTTTGACTCATCCTCCACATGATTATGTGCCTCAACAATGTGTCTCTTACATCACTATGTTATTTTTAGATTATTTACATTTATATTAGTCCATACATACATGATGCACTATCATCATGATCCAATTTATCATGATGCATAACACTATTTCTACAAAAAAATAGGTTTCTCTTTGCATGCGAATTTATTTTTAGAACATTTTTCCTTCATTTATTTTTACCATTAACCATCTCCTTTTCATCCATTGATCATTTTTTCATAAAATTCATGTGTCGATTTAGTTGTAGTACATCCCTATGAGATATCATCATCAATCATGTACAATGATGTAATCTAGAATCATATCATGTAAATCCTTTGAAATTAATAAATATGTCTAATCCTCATCTATGATTGGTTTTATATCCATTGAATGCACATCATCCCAATATTATTTCTCTCAAGTCATACTTTATCCATTCTTTGTAGAAAAGGTGATCCTAGATTCAATTAGGATAACTAGGATTATTTCATTTTCACTCAAAATATTAAACATAAATTCCCTAGGGTTTATGATTGACTTGTTGCCATAATGGAGAGCCAAATTCATAGGTTATATTCTAATGTGGATGATAAACTTGATTTACGATTTAATGAGTCTATTTGACATGTAAACTTACATCTAAAAACGTAATTGATTGCAAAAATGACAACCAGAAGTAACAATATGGACCCAAGACCAAAAACTAATGATAGAGAGGAACTTGTGTTTGAAATATGAGCTGATTTTTGTTGGTTTGACTCTTGCTTTTCCAAATATGAAAGTTCTATATTTTAAGTTAAGGTCTTCACTCTACTTCCATGGGTTGTCACTAGATGAAACCTCTAGATCTAACCCACACACATGAAAATAGCAAAAAAAATGTGTTGTAAAGGGGCTCGCCTAAGTCAAACCCCAAATTTGGTATTTATACCTCCAGTTACAATGATTGATGATGATCAAGGGAGCATACCCTAGGTAGGAAAAAAGATAAAACAACAATGATTAATTGAGAATGATGAATGATAAATGATAGTATTACCTTGATTTGAAAACCCTTCAAGAAGAGATGCCACAAAAAATTTGATTGATGGTTTCCTTGATTACTTGATAGACCTACAAAAGGTTAGCTCACATACACAATGGATTATTGTATCATAGAATTTAGAATATAACTCAATACATCTTTATTATTTCCTTCTAATTGATCTCATTCATATTTTTCTTCTTCTCTTATACAATTTCTTTCTAATATTCAAAATGAGAGGAAAAAATTCATAAATATGCATTTTAATTAATAATTTTGGGTAGGGCTAACCTAGGGTTAGTTTTAAATCATAAAAGCCAACTAATCAAAATTTTGAACATTAATTTTTTTTGTTTTGATTAGGGTGCCCTACACCCTAGTTTGGTAATTTTTGGCCAAAAATTGTTGGGATGATTAAATATTTTTTTTTGATCTAGTCCCAAAACTAATAAAATGTTTTTGAAAAGGAAAAAATAGGTTTTACAGGGACCTAAAACCACAAAGTTCAAACATACAAAGATAGAGCAAAAAAAGTCTGAACAAACAGATAGCTGTCCCAAAAAGGAAACGACAGCAAAAAAGGAGACAATAGGGTCCAAAAAAGGACCGCCAAAAAGCCAGAAATGACCACAACAACACTACTCCAAGATGTTCATCAGCTCCTCGGCTTCCTTTTCAACTTCACTCATATCCTGTAATCCCTGCTTGAGGATTTGAACCATATGTGGAGAAGCAGGGGCCTTCCTCTTCATGTTATCCCGGGTGCGAGTCGAAATCCCTTCAACAACAGCACTGCTACAACCTCTGTCCGCATCCAAGTCCACAACCAATGAGCCCTTTTGATTTTTTTCCAACTTTTCCACCATAGCATTAATGATAATGGCATTGTGCCTGGAAATTTTATGATTATACGCTACAGTGGCCCTGATATTTTGGCCTATCTTGGACATATTGCTCTCCAGTCTAGTCAATCTTTCCTCCTGCAACTATTGTGAAATTAATAAAATGTTGTTATAATGAATGTTATAAGAAAAATAGGGTGTCAAGGTAGTGTGAAATTGTCAAGCATGACAATTTTTGATGCTACATTTAGCCCCTAGTTTAGTGATAGTATGATCTTACATTTATACTCACACTAAAGGAATAAAAAACCAAAAGAGACAAGATGACACAAATTTGAGGGGTTCAAGTTTCAAAATATTGAAGAGGTAGGATGAAACTCAATCAAGAGGAATGTGCAAGCCCCCATGATTAAAGATCCTATGGAAAAACAAGATAAGGACAAAACAACACACAATACAACATGACAAACATGAAGCATACACAATGAGGACACATAACGTAATATAATAAAAATATAACATGAACATAAATATGATGTCAATAGGATGCAAACACAACATACAATAATAAAAAATAATAAGGTTAATACTAAATAATTTGAGTCCATAAGGTAAAGAGTCCTTAGTTTTAAATTTATCTCAAATGAAAATATCATCCATCAAATATGTTGTTTAAAAAAAATGTTCTCTCATAAAAATGTAAAACCACTCATGATTTGCATAGATCTACTAGCTAGCATGTTGTGTTATGCTAGGTGTCTATGCAATATGATGCATCCCACAAAGCTAGCAAGATGTGTTATTCTAGGACACTCATGAAACACATAGATCCAATAGCAATAAAGTTATATTATGCTAGGTGGCTATATTAAAATAATCTAAACTGATAGACCAACAAACTCCAATATGCCAGGACTATGCAAAACCATGCGTTAGGGAGCGTATAAAAATCACCTCAAGGGGTGTACCAATTTTAATGTCTTTGGGGACAAATAAATTACTAATATAACAAGGGACTAATTCACAACCACATCTCGCATCATGGAATTATAAATGGTACCACCACCAAGGGGGCATGCTATAATTCAAATATCACAAGATGTTTATAAAATGACTAGAGGGATATGGCCTCTCTTAAAATATCAACATACTTGCTATGTTGATATTTTAAGGAATCAAAGGGGAAGATGGGATCTATGTGTGTGTGAAATGTGGAAATATTAGTAAATCAACACAAACCTTAATAAAATGAATTATATCAAAGATTTGAAGTAAGTAAACTACTCTATTTTGCAACTAAACAAATCTTTTAAGAAGATCTCATTGTCCTCTATTCCAAAGGATTTATTAAACCATTTGGCCCTTAGATTTCTTTGTGCACAATGGTTGTTAAAATGGAAACTTAGGAAATGAGATAATATTCAACATGCAAGCCAATTAAGTTACTACATGAAACTAAACGATGTAAAGGATAATGGATACTATGATGAATGGATGATGGTGTTAGATTATACAATGTAAATGCTATGATATGAAACTAGGATGATTCTACATATACTCAAATGCTAACTATGAATATGCTAATCTAAAATGCAACTATGATGCAAAGTGGGATATAAAATGCAACTATGAAGCAAAGTATTATTCTAAGATTTAACTATGATGCAAAAAATGATATGAAATGTAACTATAAGACTCCAAAATGCTCGAATTCTCAAATGATATTCCTGCATAATAACTCTATTCAAATGTGGATGCAAAATACAATGCCAAAGGGTTGTATTTATAGCCTTTTCCAAGCATCTTGTGAGGTGGCAATGATCGATGGCCCAGATTCAAACAAGAAGGATGAATAGTGAAGATGAAGAGAATCAAGAAGTTGTTCCCTTGACCAAAGACAACATGCCAAATGGATGGAAGAATCAAGTGTGGGAAGAAAAGACCATGTGTTTGAAAATTGGTTGAAGACATGTGTGAGAAATAGGCCATGTGTTCAAAATTGGTTGAAGATAATTCTAATTTAAAAATTAGAATTATTTAATTTCATGTGACCTTGGTGAGGTGGCAAGAAAAGTTGTATATGTTAGAAACCAAGATCTGATGGAACTTTAACTCAGATCATTTATTACAATAACCCAATGATTGTAAAAGGAGAGAATGAAAACATGCATAAATAGAAAATAAGATGATGTGGTATTGAAATGAAGTACAAATATTCAAGTTTCACCTTTCCAACTACCAAAACATCCAAGTAATCTCCAAAACACCGATTGGGACAAATCTGGAATAACTATCAACCTGGGATAGATAAAAAAAAGTGCATGGACAACAAAAAAGAACTCAATACCTTTCCAACACTGCAAAGAAGACGAAAACCGGAGATCATGGCAAAAAGTTATTAGCTCAAAAGCCATAAATGACCATCTGACTTCAAATAGTAATAAATGCAGCTAAATAGAAAAATACTAAAAAATAAACTGCACCACAAGAAATTTCTCAGAACCAGCCTTTCAGTGATATCTCATTTGCCCGATTTTGATACCATATGCCCAAGTTACGCCAAAAATAAAAAAAAATGCTTCTTGAAGGAAAACTAGGGTTAGGAGGGGGCAAAGAGGGCCAACCGTACACTGACATCAGCATTTCACGAACTTAAATTTGACAACCATCTAGTTGTCACTGGAAATATTTTCCCCCGCTTTCGGAAAGAAATTGACGGCGGCCTAGAAAACTTACATGGCCAGAATATTCCTTTAGAATCTAAAAGATTTTGTCGCTGTTAGATGGGTAGAAGCTCCATCGATTATTGAAGAGGGGGTTTCTGGAGATCAAAAAAGTAGGTGTCAGACTATTGATTTCCGGCCAGTAATCACCACCGGTGAGGAATATGGGGGTGGTGGGTAGGGCCTTGCCCTGCCAGGGCAGGGTACAAGTACCCTCTACCGCCGCAGGCTTTAAAGCCTATAAAATTTTAAATAAAAACTTTGCATTTTTTAAAAAAAATTTCTCTTTCAAAAAGAAATTTTGATTTAATTTTTTGAAGAAAAAACTAATAATTTTTTTTTTACATGCAGGTAAAAAAATATTAAAAACCTGAAATACTTTTTTTTGAAATGTGTGCACAGGGGCTGTACACAAACCATATGGCTTCTGGAACAATTTGTTTTTCCTCAGAAGCTCCTGATGCTGAAATAGGTTGAGTTATATGTCAATTTTTGTCTCTTGAATGATCTGGATCTGATGGCAAGGTTCGATCTACCTAAAAATGCAACAGAAGCTTCACAACTCCCAGATCTGGCAAATCTTCAAATTGTCATAACTTTGGCATAAAATATCAGATTTACCTAAAACAAAAGTCGATCTTGACTTTTTCGACAGTCTTGGACTTGAAAATGACCTCAAGTTTTCTCCATGTACTGAAAGTTACCATGCAAGAGGATGAAAATAGAGAGACAATCTCAAGGCGTGAAACCCTCGAGGAATCCCGAACTAACTCTACAATGATTCTCTCAAAAACTGAGAAGGGGTTGCAAATCAAGGCTTTGATACCATGTTAGAAACAAATATCTAAAATGCAAACCAAAAAAGCCTTCTACAGAAGAGAAAAATAGAAAAAGCAAGAGCTTTACAAAAATATGTGCAAATAATATTATTCAGGAATTCATAATTACATGAGATGATTTTCTTTATAAAATCAAAGTATGCATAACCCTAATCTCGTCTTGAGCAACAAGATAGCTCAACTAGATAAGGATGAGAATAATAAACCTAGGAATTAAAATATTACCTAAGTAAAGTTATGCAAGTGTAACTAAATATTAATTACACTAACAGTGTACATGTGCTTGAATTCCTAATCGAGCTTAGTGAAACTTAATTAAATAAAACAAACTTATGAATATTTGTTTATTTAATTAAATTAGAAGAATATGATTCTAGATTTGGAGAATTAGAGAAGGGTGAAAAATATAAATAAATTGAGAATTTATTTATATGTATTCGAAATATTAATTAAATAAATAATATTTAATTAATTAGATGTCATGACCGATTTTAAGTGTATACATTTTGCCCCTCTTTGAAGTAATGTGTTTACAAGTTGCTTCAAAGAAAAATTTAATATGAATGCTTTTTTTTTTTGTATGCCTTAGATGTTGATTTTTAGATATTAACGGATATATGCCCCCTCTGGAGATAAATCAGTGAACTTTGGAATTTTAGGATTTTTGAAATTTTTTGAAGATTTTGATGATTTTTCGAAGATTTGATGATGACCTCAAAATTTTATGAGTTAGAAATGATTTATCTCTCAAAAAATGATGTAGAAGCCAGTAGGTGATAATCTGATTAATTAAGGCCCCTTTGAAAAATAAAAATAAAACAACCCCATAAAATGCCACTTAATTAACCTTTAAAAGGTTAAAAAGTTGATTAGAAAGGTCATTTATGCATTTTGCAATTTGAGAATTTTGTGAGAGAGTGATTGAGCAAATTGGAGTAGAATGGTAATCCCTTACCACACACATCAGTTTGAGTGAGTTAGGCGGCACAACCGCCTAGTAGTGTACAGACCTGCAGTGAGTACCCCAAAAACCACCTCGTATTTTGTGCATTTAATTTTTCCCTCCCTTTTTCATTTGAATTTTATTTTAAAATGTTTTAGAGCATTAGGATGCTGAAATATCAAATACATAGATTGTTATAGTGCATAGGTCAAATTAGTGCTTAGGGTGTCCAAAGTACCGCATAAGATAAATGATTTAGTACATAGGACAAAGTAGCACATAGATTAAATAGAATAGTGCATCAAGTAGTTTGGCACATTGTGAATCTGTTCTAGTGCATCAGTGAAATGTTTTAGCGCATAGAGTAATCTAGCGCATTGAAGGTCTATTTTGGTGCATTGATGAATTTCTCTAGTGCATTGGGTTTTTTAGCGCCTGGAAAGAATATTCTAGTGCATTGGTGAAGTTTGATGATTTTCTTAATTGAAATCCTTAATGTCGATGATGTTTGATCGTGTCAATCTATGATTTGATGATGATTGATTATTTTGATAGGTTAAATGTCCATCGATCTCATGATAGGTGAGATTCAATGATAGGATGATGATAATTGACCTCATGATAGGCGAGATTGAGTTGATTGATGAACCTCATGATAGGAGAGGTGCATTGATTGATTAGATAACCCTCATGATAGGTGAGGTTGATATGATTGATTTGATAAAACTGATGATAGATGAGGTTGATTTGATTGATTTGATAAACCTCATGATAGGCAAGTTTGATTTGATTGATTTGATAAACCTCATGATAGGTGAGGTTGAGTTGATTGATTGGATACACCTCATGATAGGTGAGGTTGAGTTGATTAATTTGATAAACCTCAAGATAGGAGAGGTTGAGTTGATTGATTTGATACACCTCATGATAGGCAAGGTTGAGTTGATTGATTTGATACACCTCATGATAGGTGAGGTTGATTTGATCGATTTGATACACCTCATGATAGGCGAGGTTGAGTTGATTGATTTGATGCTCACGAGATTTGATCAAAGTCTCACCAAAGTTGATTAAATTGATAGGAATTGATTGATTTGGATTGATTGATTGATGTCGGTTGATGTTGGTTGATTAATGGACTAACTTGCGATTTTGTGTTGATAGGAGTCATTGACTAGTTTATAGATCAGAGAGCAGTTCTCGAGGACTTGGGATCTGGTTCACCATTTGACACAGCTTGAGAAAACTATTATTGCACGATGTGGGTTGTCCTCTCCCATCAATATTCCTGAGATCAAGATCAACAGGGGGTTATTGACAGCCTTAGTTGAGAGATGGCATAATGAGCTTAACACTTTCCATTTTCCCATTGATGAGATCATGGTGACTCCTGAGGATGTATACTAGATTTTGCAGATTTGTGTGGTGGGAGAGTTGGTCATATATGACGCACATGAGCAGGGTGGGACCGATGCACAAAAAAAGCTTTCCAGGATGATATGATTAGTGGTTATGAGATTCCATGGAGGGACATGGTTGATGCATATGCCACATTGCCTTTTGTATTAGTTGGTTTCATTGGAGGGTTCCTTTGTCCTAACCGCAAGTCAAAGGGACTCTCAGTTAGATGGGGCAGAATCTTAGAGAGCATGATTGTGCATGGGATGAGATATGCATGGGGTTGTTGTATGTTAGCCCATATTTATCATGATATGTAATAGGTGGTCTACTTTTGAGGGGCTAGTCTATCAGTAGGAGTCACATTGTTCTAGCTATGGGCCTAGGAGCATATTGTAGTTAGTAGGCCCA
Organism: Sequoia sempervirens; assembly: GCA_007258455.2. Taxonomy (NCBI): domain Eukaryota; kingdom Viridiplantae; phylum Streptophyta; class Pinopsida; order Cupressales; family Cupressaceae; genus Sequoia; species Sequoia sempervirens. The sequence goes on from VDFB02384394.1 coordinate 70,243, forward strand.
TGCGAGAAAGATAGAGGCCAACCATGAGGCCCTTTATTCACATCTATGCAGGTTGACTTACTCAGCCTAGGTTGGGAATGTTGGAGTATTGGAGGAGGACGTTGGATGATTTGGAGGTTGTTGTGTCAAGGCCCTCCGTTTATTGTGAGTAGTGGCTCGAGGATGACATGGAGATGTCTTATTTGTTTCAGTTGATATATCTGATTGGTTGGACTCACTTTGTCTTCCATAGATTCATGTTACTGAGAGTTCTGAGATAGTATGGTTGGGTTTAGACCATGCCCCAGTGGGTAGCCCATTATGTGTAGTGACGACAGGATTTGACAGAGTGGCTCAGGATGTCTTTGTCTTATGATGTAGCTATCAAGCACTATCAGACATTATTGACCATCATTTGGGAGGCACATCTAGAGATCACCGATGTGCCGATATCAATGAGTTATGCCATGTATATTCTTATGCATCATTTCCCACAGATCATGATTTCAGTTGAGCTTGAACCATTATTAGCAGAGGGGGAGGCAGGAGGTCATGGTCAGATGCGATAGAGAGAGGAGGTAGAGGAGGAGCAGGGTGATGAGGAGTAGGGTGAGGAGGAGGATAGTATCGATGATGGTGATGATGAGGAGAGTGATGGGGGAGATGATGGGGGTGGTGGAGGTCTAGGGCCAAATGTTGGTGAGATAAGAGTGTCTCACAAGAGGCGATATGTGGAGGTTCAACTACCCTCACCACAACAATACACATAGATTGTTGCACTCTAGGTACAAGTCGAGACCTTACAGGGTCAGCTAGAGCAAGTACAGGCTCTTGTATAGACACATGGGCATGTGCAAGCTTTGACGACTGAGAGAGATGTTGCTAGGCATCAAGTGCAGGAGGTACCAGGATAGATTGCATAAGTACAGGCTTAGGGATAGGTGCAGGGGTGTATTGCAAAATTGACTGTCAAGAGGGATGCCCTAAGATGGTAGGAGGAGCAAGTTGAATTCATCATTGAGAGGCTACAATAGGTTGTGGTAGCTGTAGGTACCTCAGATTATTTTAGAGAGGTTTGTCATTCTATACAGGAGGTCGAGCTCTATAGAGATCGGTATTATGATGGGGTTCCTCCAGAGTGGCGGGAGAGCTTTTCCTAGCCTCAGTTAGGGAGATCTTAGTCTTAGACTATTAGCGTTGGTGTTACACAACCATTTCCTAGAGATTGGAGAGATCCTAGTGTGGGTCTCTGAAGTGGAGGGGGAGGTAGTGGTCCTAGGATGCCAACACCATCTGAGGGAGCATGACATAGCTCTAGTTTATGATTTTCTGATGTATTCCTAGACATGGATACACTCTTTATTCAGTTGAGACATTGATGATATTCTTCTTGTTGTTAGACTTTATGATACACTGCCAATTTTTATATTGATGTATCTCTTCATACCTTTGGATATCCTTGTACATTTTGACATTACGATTTTGAGGTTATATGATATGTGGCAATGATTATGATCTATGTGCTTATATGATGTTATATGATGATGGATGGCTTTGATTCATTTAATTTACATGTTATGATGATGGTCCCGATGAGATGATGTGCTATGGATGCATTTAATTTTTATGTTTATGATGATGATCCTAATTAGATGATATGCTATGGATGCATTTAATTTCTATGTTTATGATGATGATCCTAATGAGATGATATACTATGGATGAAAATGATGATGTAACTAATGTGTTATGATTCTTTGATTATTTATGAATGATGCCTATATGATGTGTGTGATGGATCCTATTATGCCAATGTGATTAAATGTATGGGATGTTTTTGTTCTTTTCTGATGCAAATAAATGATATCATGAATGGATGAATGTTAGATGAAATGATTGTATGATGGTACTTAATTCTATCTGATTATGATGTTTATGTGATGATGATTTTGTTAATGATGATATGATATGATAACGCATGATGGATGATTATATGTTTTATGGTTTTATGCAAATGACATTTTATGCTATGTGATGATTATGTGATGAATGCAAGAATGATATGATAATGTGTGATCATGTGATATGATTTATAGATTTATGCAAATGATAAGTTATACTATGTGAGATGGATTTGATTATGCCAATGAGATGTAATGAAATGTGATGTTCATATTGATTATGTATGGATGTAATGATAATGGGATGTAATGATTATATGTATAATATATGATGTTTGGTAATGATATAATTATGTGATGCAAATTATTATGTAAAGCTTCAAAACTTCTAGGGTCTTAAGCTGAAATGAGTGGATCTATCCAACTTCCAAGAGTCATGGGAAGCTTTATGTCAGTTGATTCTTTGTTAAGTTAAGCTTCCCAAAACTTGACATATTTTCCAATTCTTTAGGAAATATGAAGAGACTCACTTATTTAAGCTTAGTGAACCACTATATGAAATGATTTTGATTATGAAAATGAGATGTGATGATATTATAATGTTTTATAATGTATGCAAATGATGATGTAACTAATGTGAAACTAAATGGCAATGATGTGTTTATGGTTAATGTCAAGTGTACTCAATCCATTGATAATAGAGATATAATCTTTATGAAATTGTCACTGCTTTGGAAACTCTATAGATACAGATGCAAACTAACATGGATGGAATCTACTCATGTAGATCTCATATTCAAAAGTTGTTATTTGTAATAGCCATTTTTTTGTGCTTTTATCGTCATTGGGCATTTAAAATGTTGAAAGGGAGTACAAGCATCAATGGTATATTTAGACCATGATGACCTAAGTACTACTTACATGATGTTTGATAGTGCAAGTTAACACAAGCATCTAAGTATAATTAAACCAAGATGACCTAAGTAATGCTTGTGTAAATAGACAAAGATTTAACCATTTTCCTATGAAAATTTAGAATGTAATTAGTGATACTTTGTAGAGCATGTCCCATGACAATTTACATAGTAATAATGATCAACTCACGAAAAATAGTCAAAGAAAAATCATACTCCTTCTTGGCTCCTCTAGTTCAATACATCATCAAGGTGCTCCTGAGATATGATAATAAAAATCAAAGTATAATAATTGAACATTCATGTTTAACGTGATAAAACCATGATTCAGAAGAAACATCATCCATTTGGGTATGTGTAGGATCATCATGGAAAAAACAGGCCCTTAAGTGGCAAAAATTTTAGAAAAATTAGAGTTAGGCAACTTGATGTAAAAATTTGAATAAATTATCTATATTATTTCAAAAATATGTAAGAACAGAATTTGTAGCAAATTGAATGTAGTTTCTAAACTAATAGGTTTATTTAAAAAATAATAAAAATCTATTTGGTGAAAATTTCAAATTTCAATGCAGTAGTACTTAAATTTCAGGGAAAAAATAAGAAGTAGGTGTTTGTCTGACCACCCTAACCACAATAAAATGATAATATTTGTTTATAAGGTTTTAGATAGAAGTAGAGGACTCATGTCTTGATGTGATGCATATTTTTTTGTAATCTTTTTCTAAGTAAATAATTAATCATGATTTTTTTTATTAAAACTTTAGAAAAATATAAAAACTCGTATGTTTGACCACCTTAACTTGGTCAAAAATTCATGAAATTCAATTTTTTTTAACCCTATAGTATTAAAAGCATAGAATATGATTCATGTTTCAGATTCAAAAAATGTGATACCAATTGAAAGCTATAGATGTTTTTCAATCAGCCTATCAATCAGGACTTTAGTCATAATAGAAAATGAATAATATTTATTTAAATATTAAAGTCAAAGTAAAGCATAATTTATATTGGTGGAGAGCTAAAAATATCCTTTAAAAACCCTTTTCATTTCATCAATTTTGGGTAAAAAGAAAGTTGTCAGCCACATACCCTACACATACCCATCATATCCCCACTTTTTGGTCCATCATGATCTTACACATACCCATTTGAAGTTTTCTTTTGGTTTGATTTGGCTATTTTGATTTGGATGTTCGATGCATTTTTGATGGTGATTGATGTTCAATGTTAAGTTGCACTATGATCATGGTTTTGGGTTGCACGTTGTACTACTATTGTTTGTCTGCTGGTTCAAGCTCAAAGTTTATCGCCCCCACTGAGTTCAGGATTTTTCCACCATTCTAGGGTGAGACACAATCATGATGCTAGGATATGTACATGATGCTTTCCGAGGATAGGTAGATGGATGATGAAATTGAATGACAAAAGAGAATGGTCGACATGCTCAAATAGATGGAAAAGCTAACCTATCACAAATAGCTCCTGTTGTCAAGTTTTCACTACTTGCTTTAATCACACTTTTTTAGATTTTATGATTTTTTTTTTGAGTTTTCACTTTTTTTTTTTCTCTTTTTTTTTTTGATCTTTTTATTTTTTTGTTATTTTCTCTTTTTCTAGTTGTTTTTGGATTTTTGATTTTTTTTAAAAAAATTTGTTGTTACCAATATGCCTATTTGCTAGGTTTTCATCAAGGCAACCATTTTTCAGGACATTTTCTAATGTTTTTGGATTTTTTTTAGGACTTTTTTCTGATACACTAAATGATTAAGGTGTAGAATTTCTTGAGATGCAAGCTATTGAAGGGTTCATCAGACAAACCCCCTTCTAGTGTGGATAGCTGATCTATGCTCCCAATTTGAAGACTGGCACAATAACAAAGGGATCTAGATAATTTGGTTCAAATTTTCCCTTCTTCTCTTGATCTTGCTGATTATGAGGATTCTCTTTCAGGACTAAATCATGCACCTGAAATTTTCTAGGCTGGACTTTGTGATTGTAACTCCTAGATATCCTCTACTGATAGGATTTTGGGTGATCCATTGCATGCTGACGACATTCATCTAAGAGTTCCAATTCATGTAAACTAGACACTTTGTAATACTCATCTAAAATGATCCCTTTTAGGGACACCTGAAGTGAAGGTAGCTCAACCTCAATAAGTAGAATGGCTTCAGATCCATAGACTAGAGCGTATGGCGTAGCTCCTATTGAGGTGTGAATGCTAGTTCGATAAGCCCATAAAGCAGGGTTTAGTTGAACATGCCAGTCACATCCAACATCGTTGACAGGTTTCTTCAAGATCTTAAGGATAGTTGTGTTTGAGGCCTCTGCTTGACCATTTCCTTGAGGATAATATGGTGTAGAAAACCCATGTTGGATGTTAAACCTCTCACAAAGTTCATCAATGTCCTAATTTTTGAAAGGTCTACCTGTTGGAAGATGAATTACTCTGAGAAGGGGGGTGAATCAAAATAATGTACAATTTTCAAACTTTTAACTTCAAGAGAAAATCAAACAATGGCCTTGAGACAACTTTATGAACCCTCTTAAATTGCAAGGTGAATTCTAACACATCAAATACTTTTAGCAAAATGTCAATGCATGATATTGATTGTTCATGTAAACTTGATTGAACTATTCCATTTATGCTTTATTTCCACAAGACTTCATGTATGTTTTGAACACTTTTATAATAGAATGAAATGCTTAATCAAGTATTAGAGCATTGGATGAAATTGTATTGACAAATGATAGAATCAAATTATTAACATTTAAGCACATGGGCTAAAACAAAAATGCACAAATTTCACCACATAACACATTATTCTACTAAGTGGAAAGACCCTCATGGGGTATAAAAAACCACTCGAATAATTCCTTTTACTATTTAGAGCACCAACTTAATCAGGAGCACAAACTCCAACATTACAAGAGCACTAATTCTATTACAATTTAAGAGCAACAACTCCTTTTATAGTTTAGGAGCACCAACTCCACTTATCAATTCTAAATAATATCAATGATTCAGAGGGTTTCTCTATTTCAATAAAACCTTTTACAAAAACTGACTAGTATACACAATACCTTAAGAATTCAAAAGAAGATTAAAATCCTTAAAATATCAGGTATATTAGTATAAAGATTTGTCTTTCAATATTTCAAATACATATAAATAGATTTTGCTTGATAGCACTTTTTGTTTCTCCTCAATCACCCACACCTAGTTCAAAGACCATTTTATATACATACAAATGATAGCCCTATTTAAAAAAAAAAACAATGTTGGATTTTGTAACTATCTAAGAATAGTTATCCAAGTTTCAAGTAATTTCCAACCACCACAATAAGGATTTTCTCAAAATAAACCCCATAACTGTCTGATCAAAAATTTCAAATGACATGACAATTTTAGTTAGGGTTTTATAAAAAACCCTTTCTTTGAAATCAACTTTACAAAAATTCTGATTAAAAACTCCTTTTAAAAGAAATTTTGAAATGAGAAAACTTCTGTGAAATAGTTAACTAATTTCTTAACAATTTTTCTGTTTTGATGCATAAAACAAAACTGAATCTTGAAACAAGTTCTTTATTATTCTCTAATCACCATTTGCAATTTTTAAAGAACACCAATGATTGATTTTACTTCAAGTAGACAGGGCTCGATGTTACCTTTTTGTGAATACAAACAAAAAACCAGTTGTATCACCCTTACAGTGCTTCTCGCTTCAAGCTTTTTAGCCTTTGCTCTTCTCTATCAGCTCTAGGTGGCATCCATTCTTTCTTCCTTCCATGTTGGCTAGGGTTTCTCAACTATTAGCTTTACATTTCCCTTTATCGAACAAAAAAATCATTTGGAGTCTGAAAAAAACACAATTAATATGTTTTTTTAAGTCTAAGATACCCATAATTATATCCTTGCCAAGTCAACTTATCCACATGTTCATTATTGTCCACATGAGTCATGAATGCCATAGTGTCATTATGTGCCCTTGACTATCCAAGACAAAGTATTCTATACTTTATGATTAGGCAGATATAAAATAGTTCCAATGTGATAACCAATGTCGACTATCAAAGCCGATATAAAGAAAAAAATCATATGAACTTTATGTAATATGGTAAGCCTAAGTGTAATACACTATGTAACATATAAAGCAAACCATATTTCATTTGAAATGTGAAGAAGTTGATTACTAACAACGCTAAGTCAAAGCCATGTGTGGCTTTATCTTACTATCAATGCCACCAAATATAGCATGTGTAACCTAAAATAATATTAAACTCATGTGGAATGTGAGTAACATGATTACCATCAAATGTAAGCCAAAACCATATATGGCAATATGAAATAGAGATAAAATGGAAGTATGATCATTATATGCAGAATGATATCCTCGAGATCACCTTAGTGTGCCAAGAGTATGTATCTCAATATCACTATCCCTTTCAAAATTTTATTCTAAAAAGAACATATTGTCACCTAATGTAACAATTGTGATCAACATCTACAAATGATAAAATATTTCCTTGGTGAAAGATTGAAACCCAAAGAACCATGTGCCAATATAACCTGTAGACACCATTTTATAAACTTGTTACTACCACCTATGAATGCCAAAGTGAAAAACCATATTGCCAATGACATAATCTCAAAAAAATTGTAGATATACACATGTCATTGAACCAACAACCTGATATACACATGGAGAAATGTGAGCCCTTATCACTCTAAGAATAGTGCAACACATTCATATATCAATGAAGAACCAATGATATAAGTATACTGAAATGATATCACTTGAAACAACTCTCAAACTTATCCATGATCACTTGATAGCAATGAAAATATTGAATTGTAACCTTGAAGAACCAACCTTGATAGCAATGGAAATATTGAAACCAACTTCTTATGAATTCCAATCAACATTGTAGCATCACAACATCAAACCATTACTATTTTCAACAACTTATACAACAACTTATATGCAGATCCATTCAATAACTTATGATGTAAGTCTGCCTCATACCTATCTCCACAATGACTAATCTCATGATCACACCAATAAATTTTGACATCAATGAAAAAAACATGCCAAAGACCAACACTACCATTGTTAGTGATAACAAATTGAGGAATACCATACTGATAGATGATGTAGTTCAAGATGAAGGAAAATATTTATTTTCCTGTGATGGTGGTTAGAGGGAAATCTTCGATCCACTTTTTGAAATATTCAGTGGCTGTGATAATGAACTTGTTTCCATTTGATGAAGATGGATGAATCATCCCCATGAGGTCCAATCCCCACTAAAAAAAGGGCCATGTTGATGCAAAAGGTTGAATTTCCTATGTTGGTGCATGGATGAGATTTCCATGAATTTGACACTTTTGGAATTTCTTGATGAACTAAAAAGAATCCCTCTCCATAGTTGGCCAGTAATATCCCAAATGAAGGAGTTTCTTGGCTAGGGGTAAACCACTCAAATGAGTTCCACAAACACCTTCATGATCTTCCTGTAAAGCTATTTCAGACTCGTCACATTCTAGACATTAGAGGAGAGTTCTGTCAAGACCTATTTGATAAAGGATATCCGCAATAAGTGTATGTTGGGTGGCTTGAAAAATGAAGTTTCATTTTTTATCGTGGGACAAGTTAGGGCGAAGAGTATTTTATTTTAGGTATTTATATATTTTCCAATAGAGGGAAGTGTTAGCCTTATTTAGATGGTAGATGACCTAGGATTCAGGGTTTTCATGGGATGGGTTGAATAGTTTTTCCACCATGAAATCGTAGTGGGCTCATTTCTATAGAATTTACAAGAGAGAAGCAATGGTCGCCATGGCATCAATGACTTTGTTGTCACTTCGAGGAATCTGTTCAAATCTTAATTCCATAAATTACTTTTTGAAGTCATCAACCATTCTTTTATAAGGCATCAACTTGTCATCCTTTGTTTGATAATCATCATTTACTTGATTAATGACTAGTTGTGAATCCCCATAGACATGTAACTCTGTGATTTTCCACTCAATTGCTACTTTGATTCCAATGATCAAGGCTTTGTATTCAGTTGTGTTGTTGGTGCAAGGAAACATCAGTATGTAGGACTTGGGAATGATATGTTCTTGTGACGAGATAAACAAGATTCTGACACCTAATCCATGTTGTGTATAAGAGCCATCAAAAGTACAAGACCCATTGTTGTGTTGATACCGTTAAGACATCAACATTTGGAAACTCAATGTTCATTGGATGATTGTCTTGCAGTGGTGCTTCCACTAACTGATTGAAATTTTCTTGTCCTTTGATTTCCTTCCTATCAACATATTAGATGTTGAATTCACTCAGCATCATGACCCACTTATCTAGTCTTCTAGTTAGATTAGCTTTGCTAAGTAGGTATTTCAATGGATCTATCTTGGCTATCAATTTGATTGTATGGGTGATCATGTAGTGTCGTAATTGTTGGGTAGAAAAAACTACTGCCAGAAAATCTTTTTCAATGAAGGTGTAATTGATGTCAGCCATTTAAGGTTCTGTTGATATAATATATTGCCCTTTCTTTTCCTTGTTATGTAGTTCTCGCACACACGCCTCACTAAAAGTAGGGACCCTCTTTCGCTTTCATTCTTGGTGTTTTGGCCCTTTGATTTTGAGGATTTACCTTGCCTTGGCGTGAGCTTAAAATGTTTATCTTGCTTGCCCAAGTGGTTCCTCTGAGTTGCACATTGAAAAATCTAAGTTTTGAACAAAATTTGGGTTTTTACCTCATTTCAGGATTTTCTACTCCATCCAGACTTTCCCGGATTTCACTCAAAGTCTGACGAAGAGACTAACACTACAATTAGGAAAATATGGGACTTGGTGGAATTCCACATGGACAAGATTTTTTAGAAATTCTATTTTACTATCAGATTTCTGAGTTTCTTCAGCTTGTCTTATCGAAGGAATTAATGCACTTAGGTACAATCTCTGCGACATGAGTATGGTCAAATTTAAATGAATTTTGCATCATTTTCTCCCATCTTTCGTTGTGTATTACTCTTGCATATGAGATTTGGTGATTTGGTCGCTCAAATTTATTGATTTTCTTGCTGAGGTGCTTGAATTTCTTACATTCAGTTTGATTTGATCGCTAGAGCATCCAGGTTCACTGCTCATTTTCCTCATGGTCGAATTTGATCTACTTATGGTATGTACCTATGGTCTCTGCCTTTGAAATGTAAATTATTTGGTTGTTCATGGTCATTTTACGTCCAGTTGAGAGCTCAATTTTGCATGTTTGATGATTCAAGGCTTCAAACAAGGGTTGTGTTTAATGTTTGAGGGTTCTTGTTGCGTATTTTATTCCACCTAGTTAACCAGTCGTATTTTAGCAATGTTTTGCATTCTCAAATGATTCTTGTGCCTTACCCCATAAGTCAATGTTTTAGTTTGGTGCAGGTTAGGGTTTCACGAAGTCTAGTTCAAATTGGCGCGCTCTGAGCTAGTTCCTTTCACCCATGGCGGGGGTTTCAACAGTTAAATCTAGGTCATCATTGGTTTGCTATGAATATTCATCATTTAACATCTCAAGTAGTCTTGATCCAAAGGGGTTGATAGGAAAATTCAATTAGATTCAAGTCGAGCCCAAGAGATTTGAGATTCATGGATATTAGATCGTATCAAAGAAAAATTAGACGTAAGGACAATTTTTTGGGATTCCGAGGACTTCGCGGAGTTTCTGCATCGTCGAATTTTTCCAGATTTCATTTAACCTTCAGTGTCCTGGGGTGTGTGTTGAAAATCCAGAACTTTTCCTTCTTTGCGGATTTTCGTCAATTGCACAGATTTTCTTGATTTTTCCTTTGTCCCTTCATTTCCCTGGAGTTCATATGGTATTGTTATTTTCACAGAATTCCGGTTTGGCCATATTTTTTTGAATCCTCTAGGAGGCTTTGTGGAACTTAGAGATTGGATGAGATGGATGAATTTAATGATGAATTCTAAACATTCCATGCTCTAAACTGATAGATTACACAATGTTATATGCACCGTTTCTTTATTTTAATAATCTATTGTTGGTATTTGGGCCTTCTTCGGGAAAATCTTCCTAGTCTGGAATTTTTTGAAGTTCCTCCTAGACTATTTTTGCCCGGTTAGCTTGGAATCCCAAACTTCTCAGTTATGATGATTTATGATTGATTTGATGGTCTTATTATGATTTTGAGCTAACATTTTGATAAATATGTTATCAACGATTGGATTTTCATGTTAATATTCAATGGATGCAGGCTGAATCTAGTAAGGTAGCGGCTAGAAAGGCTAAGAGTGATATGGAGGGATCCTCCATCTCAGAAGCAGAAAAGTTAAATTGGACGTGAAGAGTAGGATTCCAGAAAGTAAGATAATTTTCCTCTAGTCTGAAGTTTTAGATACAAATGTGGGTCGATGCGACTATGAGGAGTTTAAGGAAAGAATGGCACAAAAAGATCCTCCATTGCTGGCCAGTAGACTAATGGAATTGGGATTATCTCATGTAGCAAGGTTTCCCCCCATAGTTCAGTGTTATGAGTTGGTATTGGAATGTGCTCAGCACTATGACAGCGATTCCCAAAGGCTAGTTAGCCCCCAAGGGAGGGTACTAGCTAATATTAACCCTGTCTCTATTGCATAGACTTTTGATATACTAGAAAGATCCCATGTAGTAGCATTCAATATGGAGGTAGCTAAAAGGTACTATGAGGAGACTATTAAGTCACAATAGGTTATCAATTCTTGGTTTGAAAAGCCAAAGTCTCATTTCTCAAAACTGCCTAAGCAATTGCATAGGGAAAAGTTTAAACAAGTCTATGATGCCATCACATTCCTTAGCTAGGTGGTAGGCCTAAAGAGTGTGGGTATGTTCGAGAATTAGATGTTCCATGCCATTGTGAGGGTGGAGTGGGAGAAGATCAACTATCATTGGGCAGGTGTTATAAGTGTTGTGATCCATGAGCAATTGTGTAATGTGTTGTAGACCAGGACATTCACCATGAATTCTTATTTAGTCTGTGCACTTGCAAGATTCCATCCCTATAAAGGATTGAGCACAAGAGGGATATTTAGACAAGATGTAATTGATGAAGTTTATCCTCAATTTCACTTAGGGAGCTCAAGTTACAGGAGGGTGAATGATGCATTCACCATGCACATCACTAGATTGCTTCAAGGTGTGAAGCATGTGAGGATTTCTGATCAAGCCAAAGAGCTAATCAAGAGGTATGGGGCTTGGTTCATATAGTTTCCCACCTTGTCATACATAAGGATTGATGGTTGTCAAAGGGCTCCATATTGACTTCCAAGGTATCCCACTGATCATATCATACTCCTGGAGGTCACAAGACAAATATGTGACTTTGATGCCATCGTGAAGAAAGATAAACATAAGACTAGATTTGGCGGGGACTTCCCTTTGAAGACAGGCACCAAAGAGGTATGCCCTTCAATTAATTTAGCCTATGCTTTTGAGGAGGAAATGAGCACTCTTGGGTTGTGCGAAGCACAAAAGAGGGCCAGTAGGGAATATCACCACATAGATGATATAGAGGACTATTGGGCCAATAAAAAGGATGAGTTTGAGGTAAGAAAGAAGAATTTTTCTAGACTCCCAGTTGCTATAGTCTAAAGGTACAGTGTGAAAATGATTCCTGATCAGGTGGAGGATGATGGAGACTTAATCCAAAGTCATTATTATGAGCCAAATAAAGACAAACCAATTGGAGAGGTAGAATTGTTGGAGGAAGAAAAGACTAAATTAGGACAAATCATTGCCCTTGTGATGAAATACACAAAATTATGGCTCAATCACAAGGTGTGGGAACTTGAAAGTGAAGGTGTGCCATGTACATATAATCTGATGGGGGATCTAGAATCCCATTCCACTTTTGAGGAGTCAGCTAAGGAAGATCCTAAGGGAAAAACCAAGGTGGATTCTCCATTTAAGATTAAGATCAAAGGTCCCCAAGGAGAAGAACGAGAGAAACAAAGGAAATCAAAAGAAAAAAAGAAGATTGCTACTTCAAGGTTAAAAAAAATTGTAGAAAAAGAACCCAGTGAGGGAGGAGAAAAAGACGGAACTTGCTCCAACACCTAAAAGGAGGAAAACAATAAGGGGTTCAAGAAAGAAAGGTGGACCTTCTGAGGAGAAAAGTGAAGCTGATCCTTCAATGGTGGTAAATGTAGAAAGTTCTGAAGAGAAGACACAGGTATACACAAGGAGATCTAGAACTCCTCCCAAGGACAGTGTGCCAAAGAAGGATATTCCTCAAGCAACCTCTATTGTAGAACAACATAAATATGCCTCTTCACCCCATGAACCACATGGTGCATCAGAACAACCAGAAGATGTAGAACACCCATCAAGTAAAGAGGGAGGAGAATTTCAAGAAGGTGGGCTCCATAGTGCAGCTACAGAAATTGAGAAAATTCTATAGACTCCCTTGGTAACTTATGAGGACTCACCCACTAGAAGTGAAGAAGACAAACCTCCTCAGAGAGAGGAAACACCAGTTAGGACTCCATCATCTATGCACAGAGAAGAGCATATTGGAGAAAAGGAGGATAAGGTAGATGAGATTCCTGAGAAGTAGGATTTGAATGAAGATGCACCTAAGGACCAATATGAAGAAGTGAGACAGAGTGAAATACAATCAGATTCCGTTTTACCACATTGGCTTGATAGAGAAATAAAGAGAATTTTTTTTTTTGTAGATGATATGCCTCCCAATTGGGATGAGTTACTGAAAAAAATAGGAAAAGGTAAAGGAAAGAAGAAGGTCAGGATCATCTCCAAGATCAAAAGGGATGAAGCAAACAATAGAGTGGTCCACATTGCAACTCCTACCACATAAAAGAATAGAGATGAGGTTACTGGGAGTGATTATAATATGCAGACTATAAACCTAGGACCCACCTCCATGGAACATGATATTGAAGAGTATGAGGGTTCTAATTCAGTAATCCTGGGAAGATTGAGAAAAGAAGCATAAACTAAACAAGAGTTGAAGAAAGAGAATGAAATACTCAAGAAATATTTAGAATATTTGATGAAACCCTTGTAGTCCATTAGCTCCTCATCCTCTGCTGCACGTCTCCTACCCTAAGAAACTATAACTGAGTTGGAAAGAATGAAGGCCACTACTCTTGCCATAGAAAACTGGCTACAAGGGGTGAAAACTAAGGGAGATAAGGCTATCAAGGACATTCTTTCAACTAGAGGAGATGCAATGAGGGCAATAGATTGGTTGAAAGATGTATTGGCTCAAGCTAAAGAGGATGTAAACCTATTGTAAAAAACCAGAACCATCATGGAATACACTAAGGATAAGCTTGTGAGTGATGGAATTCTCCCTTCCTCTAGAGCTGCAGAACCTTGGGAATGGTTTGAAGCTTTGCAAATAAGGCAGAAGGTTTTGAAGAAGATATATAAGCAAAGCAGGAAAATTGAGGATACCTTGACCGATATCTATAATGGATGCATTTCTTTCTTTGAGATCATGACAGGGAGATGGAGGTTTGCATTGAAGCATTTGAGCTTAGAACAATTGAGAAAATGGTGGCAAGATGTATATTCTCCAACTAGTGAAGATCTTGTTACTGAACGTCATTTGGAGGATGTGGCCACATATATTGCAGTTATTGATAGATATCAAACCTGTAGGGTTGAGTGGGATAAGTGAGTGGAGCAATCAAGAGAAAATATTAAGTCAATTAAAAGGAGAATTAAGGTTTTACCTCTGCCACCTATAGCCGACTTGGACAAGGTACTTTTTATGGTGCATGATAGGGTGGATCGAAATAAAGACAAAGGGGAAAGTAGTTAATGCAAGCCTACATCGGAATTTGTGCTTCCCTATTATTTTGCATGCATTGGTTCAAACTATATTGGAGATCACAGGCCGACCTGGATGGAGTTCATGCATTTAATGCATAATTTATCTTATTTTGAATTCTCCTTGGGCTGACTTGTTTTGTGGCCAATTATTATTGTAAACCCTAACTAGGCTGACATATCTTGCAGGTTTCTATTAATTTGGCATTTTTCCTCATTTGTAATAGATAGATAGAGACAAATAGTTTTGATATTGGGGAAAATTAAGCAGTAGAGAAAGAGTTAGGAGTTAGTTCATTTTGAGCAAGTTCTATAACACAAAACACTGGAATTGTTGTAATTTTTGGGTGACTCAATACAATTGAAGACATTGTGCTTTTGGTGAATTCTCTTGTGTTGATTTATCTTGCATCGTTCTTGTTGTTCTATTCTTTAAGATTTCTTGAAAATTATTAGATGCATGTTCGATTTAGACTTAGACATGATTCAATGGTGTTTATGATTTGATGCTTGAAGTGTTTGTAGCGATCCCTAGTCCATACTTTGTGCAGCTAGCTGACTGTTAGTTGCTTTGCAAAGTTAGCCTAGACCATATATCTATTGTGCTTAGTTCAATTACAGTGAAGGTTTATTCATTTCAATTTCCTTAGGGTTATTTTGGATGAATGTTCATGATCTGAAAATATTTAATACCTTAGAAGATTGCACTGTTCTTGTAAGATTACAGATTCATATTGGTTAAGCAAGGATTAGTTTATGAGGGATTGGACCATTTCAAGTATTTCATCATTTGCATTGTTAATCTTAGGAGTAGTATTAATCTTAGTAATATCTCTAAAACCATTATCTTTTGTCATTTCTTTTATCATTCTAGTTAGATTTAGGATTGAAGTATCATTACATTGCTAGATCTGATAAATTAAAGATTCAGTATTTTCTTGTAGTAAGGTCCCTTTGTGATTACCAACATTTTCACATTTATCACTACGTTGTTTATGCATTGTCAAGACCTGACATTAGAGACCTTGGGGTTATCTCTTCAGGCTTATTGATAGAGATTTACCTTTCAAGAGAGATAGGATATTATATTCTGTTTGAGTTGTTGATGTGCAGAAAACATCATCAACATTCCTATTGAATCCTCTTGCACTAACAAGGCTCCCAATGATATCTTAGTTGTTGCTATGTACAATAAAAGTGGCTTCCCTTCTACTGGTGGTACTAATAAAGGTGGAATCATTAGATATTTTTTTAATTCATTGAAGGATCCTTCACATTTCTCATCCCATCTTAAAGATACATTCTTATGTAGAAAGTGAGTGAAAGGATGGGTCTTGTCTGCAGTTGTGAGATAAATATTTGGATTGATTGGAATCTCCCTTGCAGAGACCATAGTTGACTGATGTTTTGGGTTGGTGGCATCTCCATGATGGCTTTGACCTTTGCAAGATCTACCTTAATGCCATTTTTTGAACCTATATATCCCAAGAGTTTTGCTGAAGTCACCCCAAACACACATTGCTTTGGGTTCAGTTGTACATTGAAATTTTCTAGTCTGGTGAAGATTTTATCCAAGATCTCTAGGTTTCCATCTCTGGTGTATGATTTAGCTAAAAAATAATCCACATAGTCTTCCATGACTGTGTGCATCATATCATGAAATATTGTCATCATAGCACGCTGATAAATTTCTCTTGCATTCTTCAACCTGAATGGCATGACGTTCCAACAAAAGGTTCCCCACAGACATGTGAAGGCTATCTTATCTTGATCTTTAGGTGCAATTTTGATTTGATTATAGCTAGAAAAAGCATCCATGAGTGAAAACATGCCATGTCCTATTGTTAGGTCCACAATGATGTCAATGATAGGTAGGGGAAAGTCATCTTTTGGGCAAGCCTTGTTGAGATCCTTGAAATCTCTGCATATCCTAATGCTCTTTTCTAGATTTGAAATAGGAAAAATGTTTGATATCCATTTAGAATAGTCAATTATTCTAATGAAACCAACATCCAATAACTTCTTCAGTTCTTCTTTTACCAATATGGCAATATGTGGATGCATTTTCCTTAACTTTTTCTTGACCATTTTTACCCCTTTTGGTAATGATAAATGATGCATGATGAGTTCTAGATCAATCCTTGGCATGTTGACATATGACCAAGAAAAATTGACCTATCTTTCTATGAAGAATTTGATGAAGTTTAGTTTTTCTTGATTTGTCGAGGATTCTGCTAGATGGATAGTCTTTATTGTTTCTTCATTGTTGATATTGATAGACTAAGTGGGTTCAACCAATACTTTAGATCGTTCCTGAAAATGATCAGGGAGTGTGTCAAATCTTCCATCCTTCATCGCCTCAAAGAGGTTTTCTCCATTGGACATGCTCTTTATTTTTACTTTTTCCAAATCTGATATTGTCATTGAATGGTTTTCACCATCAAATCTAGTTCTTGTATTATTAATTTTGTAGCTAGAAAATTTGACACACTCCTACTTTGAAACTTCATTATGATGTTCAATGGTGGAATTTGTTTTGGGATTGGTGGAACAGAGGAAGTTGACAATGGCCTCATCATTTGAAAATATGGGGATGTGTGACAACTTAGTTTGATCCCAATCTATGAGTTCAAGATGTACAAGGGGTAAGGAGTCATTGGACTGGATGATAGGCAGTAAGGGTTCCAATGGTAATGTCTTTAGATTGTCCAATAATGAAATCAATGCCTATAAGGTAACTCTCCTCCAAATTATTATTTTTGCTTTGACTCTAATCATCTTTACTGGAATCATCAATATGTTGTGATCCTATTTTGAGTGGTCTATAACCTAAAATTTGAACCCCCTCACGTATGGGTGTATAATTTTGTACCACATCAATTTTCTTATCATGAGAAGACTCTTCAAATAGTGAATCCCACTCATATTCATTTGAATCAGTTTCATGATCATCACTAGCTTGTAGTTGTAGGATTATTTCAATGACTTGTTGTCAGGCTTTTTCTCTTGATTCTTCTCTATACCCCAATCTTGTTTTATCCTTGGCTTGCATTGTGATAGGTTGTATTGGTTCTATGATGCCTTCTTTTCTTTTACCAATAGGACCTTTTCCATTGTATCCCATCTTTTCAATGATTGTCTTTCCTTTGGTATACTTCTTTGTTTGTACACTTGAGGTGGATGTTTGTGATGATTCTTCATCTTTGTATAATGAGTTTAAAACCTCTTTGTCGTCTGACTCATCCACTAATGTTCCTACTCTCACAAAGGTGTCATCAAAGAGTGTATTGGGTTGTGATGATTGTTGTCTAGATGTTCATGGTTTCCCATATGACTTTGGAGAAGATGAAAGTTGTGATAAACATAAGGATTTATCCAATGAGTATTCCCCCATGCCCTTTTCTTTCAATTAGATCTTGGAAACTTGTTTTGATAAGGATTCGATTTGACTTTCCTAATTTTGTGGAATAGGATTTGATGTACTTTCTTTACTTGAGAGATTGGAATTATTGATATCCTTATCTTTTGATTGGTGCCTTTTCTCCACCCACTTTGACAAGGCATTTATTTGTTTCCCATCATTTGATGAACCCTAAGTTGGAGCTTCCCTACTATGTGGTAAAAAAAAATCTTGGGTAGTCTTGAGGGTGTTAAAATATTGAGGGTTGTTTGAGTTAGCTGCAATAATGATTTATTTCCCATTGAATGGGAACTTCGAACATTGGTGATATGTGGACGGAATTGCTTGCATGTCATGAATCCAAGGCCTTCCCAAGAGTATGTTGTAGGTTAAATCTTTGTCTAACACTTGGCATACTATATCTCTAACAACTGGTCCCACTTGAATAGGTAACACCATCAGCCCTTGTGAAGATCTCTCCTCATCATCATATGCTTTTATTGTGATTTTCCTTCTAGGATCAATAGCATTTTCTGAATAGCTCAATGCTTGACAAGTTGCAAAGTACATATATTTAGGAAAAATCCTCCATCTATTAGAACACGTTTAACACGGTTTTTATGGATTAAGACCTCAATGTGTATGGAAATTTTGTGGGGATGATTGACATATACATCATCATGTTCAAAAAAATGACAAGAAGTGTGGTGTAGTCAAATGTCCCACCATAGTCTAGAATTGGAAAACCTCTAGATTTTTTAGTACTATGGTGGCGACTAGAGCTTGTTCCAAAATTTCCTTGTGAGTGGGTGAAATCATGAGAAGTTCCAATATGGATATTTGTGTTGGTATATTTTGCAACTAATCAACTATGTTATATTGTATTGCAATGTTAGCAGTAGTTGATTTGGATGTAGAAGGGGTAGCTCCTTTTAATGTTACCTTACCTTGTCCTTGTGTGATTGCATTAATGGGTGTGTTATATTGTTGCTCTCTAATTTTGATAACATTCATTTGATGTGAGGTAGTGTCGACATCATGGTGATGATTTTCAATTGCAATGATGTTTTGTTCATGTTCAATGGTATTATCATTTCTTGAGTTATCATTTGCAATAAGATCCATTTGTCATGGGTTTGGTCATCAACCACTTTGATGTGCAAAATGGTGGTGTCATAAACATAGTTTATGCTTTTTCCTTTGGTATTTGAAGAAGAAGATTCCCCTATTTCATAGTTGGGTAGAGGGTTCTTGAATGCTCCATGATCATTGTTGGTTTGGGGTCCTTCTACAAATATAGTCTTGTTGTCAATTAGATCTTGTATCAAGTGCTTCAACTGCATGCATTCATTGGTTTTATGTCCCTTATTTCGATGAAAATCATAGTAATGGGCATCATTCCACCATGGAGGCTTAACTTGTGGCTCCCAATTTCTTGCCTCTGGTAGCATTATGACTGTAGCTTTGATAAGTTCCTTCAATGCTGATTTTGATGATTGCCCTAAAGGGGTGAACCTCCTTTAATTTGAGGATGTTTGATATGATGGTGTTCTAGATCCAGCATTACCTTGATTGCTGCTTTCATTGACATTTTGGTTGTTGTTTTGGTTGTTGATTTGATTGTTTCTTTGGTTGTTTTTTTGGTTGTTGGGGGGATTGTTATTCTAATTAGTTTTGACAGTGGTTGTAGTTAGGTTTAATATATGTTCTACATTTTTCATTTCAACTACGCCATCATTGTTTCCAATGTTCTTGTTTCATTGCCAAAACTTCGGTTTGTCCCCACTATTGTAATTGTTGGAGGAGTTTGATGAGTTTTTTTCATTTTATATCTTGATGACTCCTCTCTTGACTAAAGCCTCTTCGATTTTAATCCTATTTTCAATCAATTTTTCGAAGGTTGGTGGACATTGCAACTCCAATATATAACTCATTTTGTCATTGAGATTGTCAGTAAATATTTCTATCTTTTCCTTTTCGAGTATGGGATGAGAATATTGTGTAAATAACCTTCTCCATTTTGGAAAGAATACAAGGAACAATTCACCCTTCCTTTTTTTCAAGTTACAAATATCTTTCATGGTGATGTCATGTTGGATGTTATAAGAATATTGGGTGATGAACTTGTTGACCAATTCCTCAAAGGTGTTAATTGGTTGGGTGAGTTTGGAGAACCATTCAAGAAATTGTCCACCTAGACTTCATGGGAATAATATCATTAAGTACGTTTCCTGATATGAAAATTCAAGACTCATGGTTCTACATTCCCTCACATGGTCTATTAGATCGGTTTTGCCATTGTATTTTTCATATTTTGGGAATTCAAAATTTTTTGGAAAGGGGATCATGTGGATACTTTGATCAAAATGGATATGGAAAAATTTCTTGGATTAAGTATCATTTTGAGGTTCCCTTTTGCATATCGAGAATTTGTTGTTGAAGGTTTTTCATTTGGTGAGTTAGGGAAACCACTTGTTTGATGTCTTTTTCAGGTTGTTTTGGAGGTGATTTCAATTGATTCACATCAAAGTCTTTGGGTAATTTGACACCTTGTTTAGCTAGCATAAGGAGGTACTTTTCCCCATTTCTTTCAAAAATATTTTCTAAGCATTTGTGGAAGTTGGGGTCTTGTTTAGGATGTTGATATCTTCCTCGGTTATTTCTTCCCCTTCAGTGTTGTTGAGTCCATGGAAAGGATTCTCTTTAGACTCCTCCATGGTGTTTTGTGTTTCACTATTTTGAGTTTCGGTGTTTTGAGTCTCAAAGATTGGAGTTTCAAAGGTTGGAGTTTCAATGTTTGGCTCTTCAATTTTTTTGATTTTCAAGGTTTTCCCCTTCAATGTTTTGATTTTCAAGTCCTTTTTCCTTAAGTTTTTGTTTTTGTAACCTTATTTGAAAGGGCATACAAGTGTTATGCTTTGACTAAAATTTGATCTTTATTTGGAATGGTGCAAAGGATTACAAATAATTCTAGTAGAATGACAAATTCTAGTGATGAGACTAAGTTGGATTTGCTTATATAGCTTCGCTTCATGATGAGAGGATGATAAATCCTGATGATGAAACTAGGCTTAAAAATCAAAGATGTCATAGGTTCGATGAGTTAGGCACTTTGATATGTTTAGATCTAGGTTTAACTTGGAGAATTCCACTTGTATAGGTTAGTTTTGACAAGTTTAGACTTTGTTGTACCTAAGGAACAATTCTGGATTGAATTTTTTTTTGGCTCAAACTAAGAAACGAGTGACAAATTTTCTTCCTATACGAGATACTCAAATATTTGGAAAAGTATTTGATTTTGAAAATAATAAAATGAGTACAAGTTGGGATTTTTATTTGAAGCTATTTTGTAGAAATTGAAGATCAATCTCTCCCTAAATTCAAAAAGTGTTGAGAGGCATTTTTTGTGAGATTTTGGACTAAGAAGTTTGGACTTTGGTTTTTGGATTTTAATCTTTCATGAAATCATTTGATAAAGCACATGTTTAGACTCTATTGTACCTAAGGAATGATTTTGGATTGAAAAGGATTTTGAATTCTGGTTCAAACTATGAAACATGAGACAGATTTAACTCTCGGGTTTTGCATTTAATGGATGCACTGAAACAGAGCCCAGATGCACTGAAAGACTTACAGATGTGCTAAAATAGAGGATAGATGCACCAAAAGATTGCACAAATGTGCTAAAATATTGAATCTATGTGCTGGAACAAAGGATAGATGCGCCAGAGTTTTGCACAAAGGCGCTATAATAGAGGGTAAATGCACTAGAAAAATGAACAAATGCACTAAAAGATTGACTATATGCACTGGAATAGAGGAAAACTACACCAAAGTTTTCCACAAATGTGCTATAATAGTAGTTGGATGTGCTAAAAGATTTCACTAATGTGCTAGAAAATATAGCAAATGCACTGAACTAGAAAGATGACACAGTTTGTTGGAAATTTGTTTGATTTTTTAGATTTTCCAGTTAGAGACTTGATTGTTTCAATGAATATTTTTTTGAATTAGGGTTTTCACTTTCAAATTATGATATTTTTATTTGAAATAGGTTCAAAAACACATTGGTAAAGACACATCAAGCATGTACAACTTAGGTTGTGTAGCACTATATTTGTTGAATTCCTGGGGCACTTGAATTTTACTCTAGCTGTGCTTACTTATAGTGGATGATTAGATTCTTGACCCAATTGGCTCCCCTCCATGGAACTCACTTCTATGGGGCAACCAAGCATCAATACCTATGAATCTCCCATGGCATATTTCTCATCTTTACTAAAAGCTGCAAGAATGTGGGACAACTTCAGAACAACCGTTCTTGCACCAACAAATAGATTAAGGATTTTGGCCTTGCTACAAAAAAGGGTTTTAATATAGGCATTCCATTCGTGGGGGATCATCCATGTGGAAAGAGACCATTGTTTCCCTTCTTCTTGAAACAATCCTCATGATACTTGAACTTTCCCCAAGTACCCACATTTATATCCCAGTTGGAAGCCACTTGGCTTTAGCGTGTTACCAATTGGGTCATTCCCTTGGGTGATTACTTTTTCCCACAAGGAAGGCCCTCTATGGATATAAAAAAATGAGCAAGTACATCTATAGTTTGATCAATCTTTGTTTGTATGAAAAAAGAGAGAACACACATAATAAACTCAACTCACACTCACAAATAAACATGAATGGGTCTGGCTTTTTGGTCACCCAGTTAAGGGGAGATCATATGCCTACCATTCATTATGCACAAAAGACATAGTTTTATTTATCCCTTCTAATTAAGCTAGATGCCTATCTTAAACCAAAATAAAGTATTTAAATGACTCTAGCCCCTGCATAAGTCATCAATAGTTTGATAAATTTATCTTTGACCAACATATAAAAGTACCTACAAGCAGAAAACACAAATCAGCTCTCGAATTTTTGAAAATTTTCAAATTTACACAGATGCACTAGAACAATCATTCAATGTGCTAAAACATGAATCCAATGTGCTAAAAAAAATACCCTATGCACTAAAAGAACTCATGTATGCGTTAAAATAACTTATTAATGCGCTAAAATAACTTATGGATGCACTAAAATAAGTAACATCTGCACTAAAAGAAGTGACGTATGAACTAAAAGAAGTGATGTATGCACTGAAAAACTCCATGTATGCACTAAAATAGTTGATGTATGCATTGAAAGATTAAGCGTATGCACCAGAACAGACCCCAGATATGCTAAAAGATTGGTCGAATGCGCTGAAAGGAACCATAGTTTCTCTAAAACGTCACGTCCAACCTGTTTAAATGAAATTTTCTAACAAAATATTAGAAATGGGTATAGCCCCATGGTGGGTGCCATTTTGTGTGTGTGTGAAATGCAGAAATATTAGTAAATCAACACAAACCTTAATTAAACGAATTATATCAAAGATTTGAAATAAGGAAACTAATTTATTTTGTAGGTAAACAAATCTTTTAAGAATGTCTCATTTTCCTATGGATCTATTAAACCATTTGGCCCTTATATTTCTATGTGCACAATGGTTGTTAAAATGACAACTTAGTAAATGAGATAATATTCAACATGCAAGCCAGTTAAGTTCCTACATGAAACTATATGATGGAAAGGATAATGGATACTATGATGAATAGATGATGGTGTTAGATTATACAATGTAAATGCTAGGATATGAAACTAGGATGATTCTACATATGCTCAAATGCTAACTGTGAATATGCTAATCTAAAATGCAACTATAATGTAAATTGGGATATAAAATGCAACTATGAAGAAAATTATTATTCTAAGATTTAACTATAATGTAAAACATGATATGAAATGTAACTATAAGACTCCAAGATGCTTCAATTCTCAAATGATATTCCTACATAATAATTCTACTCAAATGTGGATGCAAAATACAATGCCAAAGGGTTGTATTTATAGCCTTTTCCAAGCATCTTGTGAGGTGGCAATGATCGACGATCCAAATTCAAACTGTAAGAAGGATGAATGGTGAAGATGAAGAGAATCAATAAGTTGTCCCCTTGACCAAAGACAACATGCCAAATGGATGGAAGAATCTCTTGACCAATAGGCAACATGCCAAATGGATGGAAGAATCAAGTGTGGGAAGAAAAGACCATGTGTTTGAAAATTGGTTGAAGACATGTGAGGAATAAGCCATGTGTTCAAAATTGGTTGAAGATAATTCTAATTTAAAAATTAGAATTATTTAATTTATGCAACTTGGGTGACATGGCAGAAAAAGCTGTAGACATGTGCTTGAATTCCTAATTGAGATTAGTGAAACTTAATTAAATGAAAAAATCTTATGAAAAATTGTTTATTTAATTAAATTAGAATAATATGATATTAGATTTGGAGAATTAGAGAAGGGTGAACAATATAAATAAATTGATAATTTATTTATACGTAGTCGAAATATTAATTAAATAACTAGAATTTAATTAATTATATGTCATGACCAATTTTAGGTGTATATAGGATCCTCAAAAGGAATAAACACCCCCCAACAATAGTTATCCTTACCCCCAAGTGTAAATAAAAAGACAACCATGCAATAAACCATCTTGTTTTTTCTATGGAAAATATGGTTGCACTTAAGATTGTACCACCATGAATTGTAGTGACAAAACACATAAAACTAAAAATTTCACATAGTGATGAGCAACACCATAGCATAAAGGTCATTATTGATTATAAATATTAGGTGCATGCACACATGGGAAAGGATCATAATCACAAAATTGTGGTATTTTACTACTCAAGGTTGGGCATTCATTAGTGGAATGACCATGTATTTGATGATATATACCAAAAGAGTTATTGTTATAAAACTTCTTTTATTTTTCAAAGGAAGAGTAATTAAGATGGCTTTGAGAAGCCTCGACAAAATATTATCTTTCTGAGTAGTAGGAGAAATTCCTTTCTCTTGTGAATAAAATCTTGTTCACTTACCACAATATGCCATAAATAAAGTAGATGATAAAGAATTAAATTAATATGGAGACAAAGGTTCAGAACCCAAACCCTATTTTAAAAGGTATGGTTAGACTAAACACTTCATCCTTAATATTTTCTTCCATGTTTTCATTATATCAATTTTTAGAAATATTTTTGTATCCAAGCTCTGATGACATCGTTCCAACTTAGATGAAGAAATCTTATTTAAATTCTCATGAGAATAATTGGTTCTTTAATGAGAATGTAAATCCTTTGTAAGTTTTAAAGTTAGGAATCTTCCACATGTGAGGGATGAAAGTTAAAGAGCCCCTATTATCATCATGGGGTGATGCTATTGTGTTTATTGATGTAGAACCAAATTTACCAAATGAAAGACAAGAATACTTAGGAGTATATTGTGAGATTTTGTACTCTCCCATAAAGTAAGGTTCCAAATCTAATGAACCACAATGATCATCTAAGAGTTTTGTTATAGGTCCAATACAATCATGATTATCTTCAATATGGATAGGTTATACCTTTGATATTTTGATCAAAGTATTAAGAGATTTGAAAGTATTATATCATCTTAGACTTGTGAGTTATAACTTTGTTCATCCTCTATTATCATATATATCTTGTTATTATATTCATAATTCATCTCACGGTGAAGAGTATATGAGACTCCTTTTAGGGAATTAATCCAAGTTCTACCTAGGAGAATATTATTTGAAAGAGGTCTCAGGATGATATGGGATGGGTTGGGAAAAACAATGGGCCCTACCTTAATGGTTAGTGTGATCATCACAAATGGTTGCTTGCTAACATTAATAAAGCCAAAAATAGAAAGATCATTAGGTTCTATAAGATACTTATTGACACCAAATTTATCTAAAAGATTAATATATAACCATTAAGACATAATACATTGTCTATGAGGGTGTACCTAACCCCAAATTTATTACTGAACACTATTATCATTAAAGCTTCATGTTTTATTTGGATCTCAAGTGAGGGTAATTCATGTTTAGGGAATTTAATATCAAATTTTGTCACTTGTATACAATTAAACAAGACAGATACACAATTCATTTTGATAGAAATTGACACATAATTCTTCTACAAAGCCTCTTGGAGCATCCCATGGCATGCAGGTGATGTTTGAATCAAGTCCCAAAGAGAAATCTTTTCTAGAGTATTATAAATTTTCTCAACAAGATAATATTGCTTAGCACTACCCTAAGGGATATAAGGTGGGGGTGGAAAATATGGTTAAGGTAATGGGATGGATATTGGTGTTTATTTTGGTTGCTTATTATTTATAGTGTTATATGTGTGAGTGATTGAGTGGTAGCTTGGTTGCTTCAACATATGATTACTAGTGAGATTTTTTGCAAACTTTAGGATATAGCCATGAGGTTTAGGAGGTCCTATAATGAGAGGTGATTTAAGAGGTCCAATAATAGGAGGAATTTTAGGAGGTCCAATAATTAAAGGAATTTTTATATTCAATTTCCCATTCATAACCTCAACTAAGTTAATCACTTGATGATGTTCTACTGATGGGGAATCTACTTTCACCTTAGAATATTCATCTAATCTATCCATCTTACCATCTTTTGTAATAAAACCATCAATAATTTCAACTTCTTGTGGCACAATATCTTCCCAAGTTGAAGAGGTATGCGAGAGAAACAAACAAGATTATCATGATGCTCAATGATTGGATCCTCTAACACTAAGATACCTTCTTCACAAATAGGTGAGGTATCAGGAGAAGAAAAAATATTATTTTCATGATTGTGAATGATTACATCCTCTTGCACTGAAATATTACCACAAGTGGGGGAGATATTGGAAGTTGAATGCATATTAGATAAAGTGATATTCATAAATGTGTCAATAATTACATTTTCTTGTGCCAAGATACTCTAACAAGTAGTAGAGATTTCATTTTTTTTCCTTTGGTTATTCTCATAGGTAAAAAAAATATAGTTATACAAGTCATACATTACCATATTGAAACCACATCTTTGAAAAGGAAACATTTTTTAATTGACCTATGGATGAAATGAATGATGTACAACAAAATTAGATAGGTTTGAAAAATAGAATTCCAAAATAGGAACTATATCTCTATAAACAATACACAAAGATTTTCACAACAAAAAAAAGCCCAAAGTCACTGAACAGGGGTGCAAGGCACCCTAGACTTGGAATTTTTTTTTATAAAATTTGAAACTTGGGAATGATCTATAGTGTCTTACGGTCCAATGACTTAGAGGTTTAAATCTAGGAGTGAATAGATTTATGTAAATGCACCAAAACCTAGCTTATCTACATGAATCACATATAGGCATGAAATTTTAGATATTTTTAGAGAAATTAAGTATGTGTAAATGATAATTTCTAGAAATTAAATGTTGTAATTGACTATTTTTCAAAAAAATAAAGAAAATTAATGCATTTTTATCTTTTAAAATGAAAATGCTATGCAATATTATCACTTTTTCTATGTTTTTCACCAAAATATGCATGCATAAATGGTAAAATAATTTTTCAATTAATTTTATTAATGAAAATAAATTAAATCTAAACCCTAGACAAGAAAAAAATTATCTAATTTTTTTTGCAATTTTTTTCAAATTATTACTATGCAATTTCGTTATTTTTCAATGTTCTCACTAAAATATGCATGCATAAATGATAAATTATATTGCAATTAATTGTCTCAATGAAAATAATTTAGATCTAAGCCCTAGGCAATGAAAATAAGATTTAAATTTTTTTGCAATTTCTTTTCAAAAAAAATTTCAATTTTTTTTGTGAGGAAAAGGTAATAAAAATGGATATTTTTTAACATAATGAAAATTATCACAAATATTTTCAAGTAACCTAGGTTTTAAATTTAGTTTTGAGATTTTATGCAAGAAAGCTTAGAAAATTGCAAGTGTGAGACATGCCAGGTTCACCAAAAATATTTGTAGAAAAAGTGATCCTAGATCCAATTAGGATAACTAAGATTATATCCTTTTCACTTACAAAGTGTTAAACATAAATTTCCTACGTTTTATGATTGATTTGATGCCACATTGGAGAGCCAACCTCCGAAGATTTATGTTTCTCTTGTGTTGTGTGGATGATAAATTTGATGTATGATTTAATGAGTCTATTTTACATGTAAACGTATATTTGAAAATGCAATTTATCATATAAATGACAACCAAAAGTAATAGTATGGAGCTAGGACCAAAAAATAATGATAGAGAGGAACATGTGACTAAAATCTAAGATGATTTTTGTTGGACAAGGGCATATGGTGCCCTAGACTAACTCTTTCATTTCTAGATCTGAAAGTTTTTGGTTGTAGGTTGAGGTCTCTACCCTACTTCCCTAGGCTGTCACTAATTGAAACCTCTAGATCTGACCCACAAACACCAAAATAGGGGGAAGGCTATGTTGTATCTAGTGGCTTTCCTAAGTCAAACCCCAACTTTTGTATTTCTACCTCCACTTACAGAGATTGATGATGATCAAGGGAGCATACCGTAGGTAGGGCAGAGATAAAAATACAATGGTTGATTGAAATTTATGAATGATAAATGATAGTATTACCTTGATGTGAAAAAAATTGAAGAGATGCCACAAACAAGTCTCATTCATAATTTCCTTCTAATTGATCTCATTTATAATTGTCTCCTTCACTCATAAAATTTGTTTTTTAATGTTCAAAATGAGAGGAAAACATTCTTAAATATGCATTTTAATTAATCCTTTTGGTTAGTGGCCAACCTAGGGTAATTTTCAAATCATAAAATCCCACCAGTCCAAATTTTGAACATGCGAAAAATTTCTTTTTGGACAATGGCATTGTATTCCCTAGTCTAGTACTCTTTGGCCTAATTTTTTTGGGATGATAGGGATTTAAACATGTTTTGTTGATTTGGTCTCAAAATTGGTAATTTATTATTATAATTAATGTTATAATAAAAGTAGGGTGTCAAGGTAGTGTGAAATTGTCAAGGGTGACAATTTTCAATGCTACATCCACCATGACACATCTTGTCCCCTTCCTCTATCTTTTCAGGATACCTCCTAGTCTTCGTTTTACTCAACAAATCTCTTTAGGGGGACAACACTTCCATCATCATCCCTTTCTTTCTAAGCAACCCAACATAACCTATGACCAAATATTTAGTTCATCCTACTTTTTAATCTTCTTTGACCTAATGCCACTTATTTATAACATTGTATTAAAGAGGAGAAAATTGTACACCTAATATTCTCCTAGTACACCCTTGTCCAAATCAATTAAATAATTAGATCATTGAATTAAATCCGTTTCACCTGATGTGCCTAATTAAATAATCCTATTATTTAATTATTTCATTTTCCTTGTCACGTGATTAAATAAATTTATTATTTAATTATACATATTTTCTGCCTCACATGGATAAAATAATTAAATAATAAATTATTATTTAATTATGACTATATTCTCTCCACCAACTTCTAAAAGTAAAGGCTTGTTCCCAAATACACTTGTCCCTACACCCCTCATGGTTGAAACAACTTACTATTTTTTGTAAGTATATCCTAGATCTTCACATTCTAACAACCTCCATCATGGCCCTTCATTATGTTCTTAATATTAGATAATTCCTCTCATTGATCCTCTACCATTGATATCTCTATCACATCTTTGCCATCCATTGCCCTTCCCATTCCAAAATAAAATAAAATCGAAGCATCTTCCCATCCATTTTTTTCCTTCATTCTTTTAACTATATGTTTCCAAAATAGGTCTTTTGTGCAAGAGCATCCATATTTCAAACTATCATTAGTACAAATCAGATTTATAATGGAGTTCATTGTTAAATTTATTTTGATTTCTTGTGTTACTGCTTTGTTTTGAATTCCTTTATATGATCTTCTCTAGTTTGATTATGAGTTTTCATTCACATATGTTTCCAATTCACATTTGAAGCTAACACATACAACTTCTATGTTAGCCATCAATCTCTCAACTATGATACATGTTATTGAGATCATATACACATCGATTCAATTAATATTTTAAAGATTAGGTGCTTTACAATAACTATTACTTGCTTAGTCATGGTTTTAGAGATATTTTTAAGTTCTAAAATAACTCTTGATGTTCTCATTTTTTATTTAAATTTATCAATCTATAAATCCTCAAATTAAGGTCTTGCTCCATTGTTTGAAATATATAATTAGAGAATAAATATCTTGTTATAAGACTAAAAAACATGCAAGCATTCTTAGGTAGAATATATGATGTCTTCTATAGTACTCACTAGTCTTCCCACCATGATGTAAGTTACCAAGCTTGTATACAATTCTCTTTAGATTTTATTGTTTTAGATAAGGTGTCTTATAATAATTATTACATATTCTATTCCTTGAATTAGATTAGAGATAGAAAGAACAAATGATAGAATTATGTCAATTAAATACTCTTAATTTCAAAACCAATCATTACTAAAAAAAAATATACTCTCATTTTACTATTTTTAAATATCTATTCATTTAAAATATTTAACCACTTATAAATATTATAAATAAAAAACATATGAACAAATATTCAATATATTCAAATAAAAAATATATCATCAAAGATTTTTCAAAATTTACTATTTCTTTAAATTTTTACTTAAGATGAAATTCAAAGTTATCTTTTAAAAAGACGATTCGCTTATTTAGAGTGAGACCTCTTAGCCTAGTTAAGAAAAGCATTAGAGCAAGACAAATGGCTATTTTTTGGCATTTTTAAATCCCATTTCTTAACTATGTCCTTTTAACATTGTGTTTGATGACTCTTTTCACCAGAGTTATTGCATTTTTGTTTTGCTGGAATGAAGGGGCCTTTATAAATTTCTAATTATTTGTTGATCAATGGGGTTTTTTCTATTTAACGATTAAAAGGTCTATTTGTTGATCAATCGAGATTTTTCTATTTAATGATTTGTGTCAATTTTTCGTTGTAAAAATCAATTAATAATTTGATATTTTTTTATTATAAAATAAATAGAAAAATTATTATATTATAAATTACATTTTCATTTTACCTATTAATATTAAAAAATTAGAATAAATAAGTTTAAAGTTTATTATTGTTTCATTGATTTTTACAAAGAATTTGACAATTTAATAATATTTGTTTGTGGAGATTTGAGAAATTGGATCTTTTACCTTTCAAAATTTATTTAGAGATAACATTTTATGAATTTTTTATTATTAAAGTAGGAATGATAAATGATGAAATAAATGATATTTAATCCATTATAAGTGTTAATTAGGGTTTCCCACTCCCTTCTATACTTTTTAGACTTTACATCTAAAATAAACCTTAGCGACCTAATCATTTTATTGCATGTATTCATGACGTCTCTATTTTTTCACTTATCAGAATTTCATACTGTTTCAGGAATAAGATTTTTTATTTTATTTTTTTAAATTTGAAATTTTATAAATTTGTTTTGGATCCATGACAGAAAAAAGACAGATCCAATTGAATCTCATTCAAAATAAAAAATAGCTGATCATATACATCATGAGAAAATGAAAACTCCCATGTAAAGAGCATGAACTGTCCACTCAGAAGCAAAACATTCTTATTCAAGGAGTCTGAGATGAGCCCTTCAAACATGGGCTCTGCTAATTTTCCATACAGAACTCTAAACCCGAGGAATAAAACAGAATACTGTGCACTAGAGTGCATTTAACTGAAAGGATAATTATCAAATGATTCACAAAATATGTGCTTGTAATTCCACGGAGGGTTAGCGCATTTTTAGCAGAATACAGGGTGTTTGTAATTCACCGCTTTTACACTTTTTGGGTCTAGTCCTGCAATTCTTATTTGCATTCATATCATTTTGATCTCTTTTCTGATCTTTACTCTTTCTATTTTGATTTTTCTTTCTCCATTTTTTCTTCTGATTGCTATTAGAAACCAAAGGAAGAACAGTTGAGTAACACATCTCTTCCTTCTCGTGCTCAAACTCCGAACCCCACCCAGAAACTCCAACCTCATTATTGGCTGCACAAGGAATTGGCATTCTGAGACTTTCTGACCACAAATCAACTTTCCAGTGATTAAGAATTCGAGGTTCAGCAGTATAGAGGTCAACAACCTTACAAATAACAGTACGGGATTCATGAATTTCAGGAGAGTAGATATGCCCATATCCAAAAGGCCTTTCCTTCCATTGGCTTTTAATCATTTCATACATCTCCTTCTCAGATGTTGTCATATCTTGATATAAATCTGGCAGACTTTCTATCTCAGAAAGATTTTCTTCATTTTCTGCATCAGAGCCATGTTCCTCTGGCCAGTCAATATCTCCCAAGTCAAGTGAATCCCAATCAACTATATCAATGTATGCATTGGGATCAACTTCTGGTATGTCACAAGGAGTGCCATTAATCTTCGCAAAATACCTTCTTTTGGCATCATGAAAAGCCTCTTCTGCTGCTGAATCATCCCATTTCTCTATTTTTGGAAAGAAAATCGTGCATTCCTTTAGCTCACAAAATTCTTTCCATGGACGACGAACAGATTGATTGCAAAACTCCTTTTCCCACGAAGGTATCGATGGTATCCAGATAGCTGAGGCATTCAAACATGAGTTAGACTATATATTATGCATACAATTAGACTTTAAATCTGACCCATATTAAAGAATATTGTCCAAGCATGCACACTCCATACTGCATTATACTAAGCATCGCTAGATACGCAGAACCAAATAAACAATACCAAAATCAGAGTATACGTCATATAACATTTAGAAAAAAAACCAAAGAAATCAGCATTAAAAATCAGTCAAACTACAAAATATAAGTGCATTTCACTTTCTGTACCTTTTGTTTTTCTGGGACGAAAGATATCCATAACCTGCTCCTTACGAAAATACGATGGTGGCCATTGTGAACCACCTTTCCTTTGGTTTCTCCTCCAACCACCCATTTCTTCAACTAAAATGAAAACCTTGGAAACTTGCACCTAAATGAAACAATTAATAATTACAACTCAGAAACAATTAAAACTATGTATAGCGTTTCTTTTTCTGGGCCGTCTGAATTCTGAGCTGTCTGAATTCTGGGCGGTCTTGTTGAAAAGTGATGCATGAAAAAACCCTCCATGCGCAGCACCATGTTAATCAGATTAAATGTCATGCACATATGTGCATGTTTAGACAATTATTTTTAAGTGTAGTTTGCTCTTTATTTTTAGTTTTCAGCTCATAAACTTAAGTTCCACCGCCTTCCTCTCAACGCAGGATTTATGCATGTAAAATGCATGTTTATTTATTTAGTTTTTCAACTTTTGTTCAACATGAATAAACTCTCCATGCGCAGCACCGTGTTAATCAGATTAAATGTCATGCACATATGTGCATGTTTAGACAATTAGTTTTAACTGTATTTTGTTTTTAAGCTTTAGTTTTCATTGATAAACTTAAGTTTCACCGCCTTCCTCCCAACGCAAGGATTTATGCACGTAAAATGCATGTCTAGTTATTTAGTTTTTCAAGTTTTGTTTAGATACAGCGATCTGTGGAGAGTTCTTTCTTTTATATAAGCATCAATAATAATAAAGACATTATTTATTGCTTGCAAAATACAGAATTGTGTGCTCTGTTTTTCTGAGATATTATAATTTGCTGCTGTTATTGTTTTATTTGTTGTTATTAGTCCATGTCTTTATAGCAGGAAACTAATGTTTTCAATTGAGCAAAGAGTAAATATACTTGTGCATTGGGAATTAAGTGCGGGTTATAATGCGACGTTAATCAAATGCTTGGATTTATCTTTGTTTTCATTGGTGAGTGCCTAATTTGCTAGAGGTTTACATTTTACAACAATAATTTTAAACAGGCTGTCCAATCATTGGGAGAGGGCAAAGTATTGTGATTATTTCCCTAATGTTTTGTCTGTTTTTTCAAGGAAGGGCACATGGACCTGGGACTGGGCAAGTAGCTAAATAATGCTTCCACCTTTTGCACTGGCTCATAGGAATTCTTCATGGCATCTAAGCAAGTGCCATTCTTCCCGTTAGGTGGCATTCTTCATGGAAAGTACGGCGACTATCTACCTACTTCATTCAACGCAAGTCCAGCTGAAACTTGTCTCTAAAGCCTACACACCCATGCCAGGAATGACCATCTAGTGTAACCTGTCTTCTAGCATTCATGTGCCTCGACTATGCCCACGACAAGAATGACCGTCTAGCATTCATGTGCCTCGGCTTGGACTAGGAGCAAGGGTTTGGAAGCAAGTTTGAGTCTTCTACTTTGAGGTAGTGAGCATTTGACGATAAAATATTACATTAATTTCTTGTTGTTGAGGGTTGTTTTGCAACTAATTTATTGTGTTTCTAGGTTAATGGAAGGTACTAAACAACCAAAGCCATGAGAGAAAAAAAATTTAACGCTTTTCCCCAAACATTTTACTACCTTGTCAATGCTATTTCAAGCATCCATAACTTGTTAAGCATTTTTTTTAGGCTTTTGGAAATGATAGCAAGGCATTAAGATGTTTGATAAAATACTTTGGTAGAGATGTATGGAAAATGTGGTGGCATAGACAGAGCAATGAACTGTTTGGGAAAATGTCTCAAGTGAATGTGGTCTTAGTGATATTCGACATATATAATTATTTTTCTACAAAATTTCTTGCTTCCCTTTCAAATTTAGGGCTTTCAATTTATGCAATGCCACACAAACTACTTATTTGAATTGACAATGACAATGGTTAAACCTTGATTTTCTGGATGTTCATCTAGGGTTGAGCTTGCTATGAAAAAATGTGGGAAGAGTAATAACAATTATATGGCAATGGTTAATGCTTTGAACAATATAGATGGTAGCCTAAAACTCATGACTGGTAGTAGTGGCATTTATGAGATTAAAAATGCTATGCTTGAAAAGAATTTAGTTAATGTTGATAAATGCATTTCCTGTCTTTCCACTTTCTTTTAACAACACAAAAGAAGTTTTTTCATGGAAAAATTGTTGTTTGGCAATCTCACATATTAGAAAATACCAAAATGGAGAAAAGGATCCACAACAATTTCTATCTACCTACTCTCAAATGACGGGCTCTTTATGTTAAAGGTGTCTGATCCACAACTGATTTCTATCAGCCCGCTCTTTAAATCCAGGCTTTTCCTAGCACCTATACATGAATTGAAGATTCAAAGGGTGTAGGCTCATCTGGACATAGTTAATGAATTTAGCTCGATCCAAAGTTTTTGGACTCGCAATATTCATCTGGTTTAGTCCATATTTTTAAATTCCTATTAAATTTTTATTGGATTCAATAAAATTTTTGGATTTTTGAATATTTTAACCTAAACTAATTCAATTTTTCAAACCTAGTAACTATGCTTCTAGTTAGTCTAATTGATATGGATTATAGCAGCCTCACACTCATTCATTATCTTCATCGCCTTGGTGTTATTTGTCTTTGATTTTGACCTATCTTTTTGAGTATGATCGATTATAAAAGGCAGACTTTGGCTTCATGCTAAGGACTAGTATTTGTTCTATGTGGGATGATTGGACAACATGTTTAAAATTATTGCTATAAAATGTAAACCCTCAGGAAATTAGGAACTCGCCAATACAAACAAAGATAAATAGTAATTTTTTTCTAGCAAAATAAATGGAAAATGCAAACTTTGAATTAACATCGCATTATATCTCGTGCTCGGTTCCCAATGCACAAATAAATTTTCTCTTTACTCAATCGAAAACATTTACTATTGCTTAGTATGCCTCTAAGATCACCATATGTTTTTGAGGGTTTTAGGTTTTCCAAATGGTCAAGTTGAAGACATTTAGAAGAGAAGTATTTAAATCTTGGATAAAGAATAGGAACTAGTTTGTCTTTCATTTGTTTTCATTATTCATGTTATTTATATTTGTGTTTGATTTTGACCTATCTTTTTGAGTATGATTATTTATAAAAGGAAAACTTTGGCTTCATGCTTAGTAGTAGCATTTGTTCTATGTGGGATGATTATATATCTCACTTTTAGGTATAGTTTGAAAGACTTGTTGAGGTTAGTGTCTAAATAACATGAATAATGAAAGAAAATGAAACAAAAAGTAGTTCCTATGCTTTATCCAACATTTCAATAGTTCTCTTTTAAATTTCTTCATCTTGACCATTTGACAAACCTAAAACCCTCAACATATGGTGATCTTAGAGGCATGCTAAGCAATAGTATAGACAAGGCATTGAACTTTACTAAAAAATTCCTCAAAGAAATGTGGTCTGATGGTGATGGAATTCCATGACAAGCTATGGCCAAGGTATTGAATTGTTATGAATGTTGAAAACAAAGGTACTATTGTAGCTTAAAACTTGTAAAACTATGAGACTGTAGATCTAATTCAGTTTTCTTTGTCACAATTATTTGTGTATGATTAATTTGTTTAGATCAATTTTACCAGTTGTAGAAAGAGAAAAAATATTGTAGAAGAATGAGACAAGAAGATAAAAGTGACACAACATATACGTGGAGAAACCCTTTCAAGAAAAAATCCACCAGAATCAATAGTGCTTGTATTTTTTAACCTTAGAACAAGATTACAATAATACTATATCAATCCTTTATTTATATGCTTCCTTTCCTTCAAAAATACTTTTTAACAACTTGCAATAAACTCTCATGGAACTCTCATACACTTTTTGTAGCACAAGCTATCCATGCATTCCATGTGACCAAGCATGAATCCACACATCCCATGCCATGCTTCAAACCCTCACACATGCACAAGCTCAACCTACTAACCTGCAACAAATTCTGATGCACTTTCTACAATTAATAGACAATAATATGAGCATGTAAACTCATTGGATTTGTACAATAGAAGAGAAAAAAGATCCTCACAAAAATATACTCCTAGACTAGCAAAGTAGAGTTCCATAATGTTATTTGAAGTCAAACCAAAGTCTTCCTCAATTTAGGTGCATGCAACTGAACACTTAATTGAAATTTGGTCAAGAAAATATCTTGCAAACATCACCTCAAAGTTGGCACCCAAGAATGGGCCCACTTGACTGAACCTTTGTAAATATCTTCTCATGCAAATTTTTTAAATCAATGATGTCAACTTGGATTCCCAAGGTAGTTCCAAATCAATCTTATTTAACTGAAACATATCTCTCCACCAATTCATTCAAACATTATGCATGATTGATCATCCCCACTTAACTAAAAGTATTCATGTATTATCTGTCATACAACTCAAGTCATTAGTCATGCAATTCAAGTCAACTTAAGTCAACTGGTATTCAACTCAAACAAAGTACATGCAACTGAAGATAACTGAATAATAATTGAACTAAACTAAACTAAACTAAACTGAATTGAACTGATACTGAACTGAACTGAACTCCACTCATGTAAATATTAATCCCTAATTTGTAGGATCTTTACATGCATTACTAAAGTGTTATCAATCCTCCAAATAGTTAACTAAAGCAAGGTGGGTCCACCTTCTATGAGGATGCCCCATGTGCTCATGTCTTGTAGGAGCTCTTCTTGACAAATGTCAATTTACATGTTAATTTTATTTGAATTTAATCTCTTTCTAATCCTAGTGTTGGGGAACACTTTCCAAGGACTTAGGAGATACATGTAATATGTTTAGGATTGCAATTAAATGACATCCTATTCCCAACATTCTCCCACTTGAAATCATGCATTGTATTTATTCTAAACTAGGAATAATTATTATAAATAAAGTACAAGACTCAAAGCCAATGGCCTTCTTGCACCAAGAGAACTTATTTTTAGGAACTAGTTTCATAAGATAATCTATAGCATTGATCAAAGTGTCAACTTTCTCAATCAATACCTTCCCACTCTCATGCATTTCTTGCACAAAGTGATACTAAAAATCAACATGCTTACTACAATCATGATACATAGGATTTTTGGCTAAAGAAATAGCACTCTGACTATCACATTCAAGTCTAATTTGCTTGCAATTATTAAAACCAATACCTTTCCTAAGTCTTTGTAACCAAACTACCTTTTAAGAGGCATGTGTAGCAGTCATGTACTCTGCTTTTGTGATGTACAAAGAAACCATTGGTTTCCTCTTACTCATCCAACTAACTACAGCTCCAAACAAAGTAAACACATAGACACTTGTCAACCTCCGACTGTCCAAGTCTCCTACCCAATCTAAATCAACAAAACCATGTATGTCTAATGATCTATGCATAATATCAATATCATTAGCACAATGATAAATCAAACAAAAATCAAAAATATCTCGTAAATATCTAAACACCCTCTTAACATAAGACCAATGTTCTTTACCAAGGTTAGACATAAACCTACTTAGAACTCCCACTACTTGGGCTTTATATGGTCTTGTACAGACCATTACATACATCAAACTACTAACTACAATTACAATGGAGTCACCAAGCCATTATATATACTTCCATACATGCAAAACCATGGGCTCAAAACCATCTGCTAAAGACCACTAAAGGTTAATCCACTAACTCTAACCCAAGAACTAGTTTAACCCAACAATCCCCTCCTTACCACTTGGGAGAACTCCTCTCTTACCTGGCCTTTCCTTTCAGGGATTGAGCAAGTCACACTAGATCTTATAGCCATCATCCCAATTACATGTATTAAATTTTACATACAACTCCATTTTTAGTTTCCACATCTCATAACTAGATCCATTGAATCTTTCAATATCTAGGCAGGAAGTAAAACTCATTGTAACATACTTCTTTTACAAATCTACAATAACATAATAGTAAAAGCTCCCACTACAACCAAAAACCTTAAAAATTTTAAGAGAAAGGAATCCAAAACCCTAACCAACCATGGCTCTTGTGCCATAGAAAAATGGCCCTTGGTCATTTTCATGGCTTTTTTAGGTCTTGTTTCATGGTGTTGGAACTATTTTGCTCTGATTTTATGTTGTAACATGGCTTGAACATGCATATTGAGGTACTAAAAATCAAAGAATGACATCTTGTGAAGGTTTTTTGAAGTTTTGTAAAGTATTTCTACAGTCTTCTAGACTCTATTTATTCCAATGATTTCCGCACATTTCCTGATATTTTATTTATTTGAATCCTTTTTCATGCTTTATTTGGTCCCTTTTATACCTAATGTAACTTAATTAAATTACATTTTTTTAATGTTATCATTAAAAGCATTAAATGCAACACTTTTCCCAACACATTTTTAGGTCCTAGGTGGGACCATTCACCATTAATTGGTGAATGCAGTTCTCATAATACACAAAGTCGAGGAGATATTTTAAATTTCCTTCGGGTTTTATTTAAAATCACTTGATGTCATCTTGTGATGAGGGAATGAACAGAAACAAAGGCACAGTTATTGTATAAAATAAGTGATTTTCACTTCATTTCAACCCCATTCATCAAGTCCATACATCCATCCTATTCACTCAATGCATTCAAAGCATTATTTCAAACAATTTGAAGCATTCACCCGACGATGCTTCAAACTTGCATCATCAATTTTAGTGAATTTGATAGCATTTTGCATGTCATTAGTTTATCATTCTCTTTCATTTTCATTATTTCATTAAAGGTTTTGTGACCTTGAGGAAACCCTATTCACTAACCCTCAGCCATTTTCCCCTATTGCATGTTTGTTTGCAACCTTTTGTGTGCATATTTCACAAGATTTTTTAGGTGTTGAAGATTGGTTTACAAAGTCAATAGGTGCTTCAAGTCAACTCAAGTCCATTTCATGCTTGGAGAAGATTTTTATGTCCCATTTCCTACAAAATTGACTCTGACAACCTAACAAGTAATGATTTCCAGATTTCGTGTTGTAGAGTTGTCTCTTGATTTTTCAAAAATTTGGGAGAGGAATGATTCACCACTAGTGGTGAATGAGTCCCACCTTAGGACTGAAAATCTAATTTTTTTCAGATTCTGGATCTCAACAGTCAAAAACAAGCTTCTGACACTTTTTCACCAAGAGGACTAATTCGCCACCCTGGGCAAATGAGTCCCAACGTGAAAAATCAGTGACTTCAACCAGCATTCACAACATTCCAAATTCATCACACTTTTCCCTAGTGCACTCTGATTTTCAACTCATTTCTTTTTGTTCTACATATTCTCTTCATTTACTTCATTATTTGCATATCACAATGTGTTTTCAAACATAGCTTTAATTTCACTTTTGTACTCATATTCATTCATTTAGATCAGCCAATTGCATTTAGTTAACTTCATTTACATTATAAAACATTGCATACAACATAATTTGAGTGAATCATTAGCATTTTTGGCCCTATCTCTCTCCTTTTAGATGAAAAACCCTAGAAATGCAAGAGAAACAATAGGGTCCCAAAAATCTATGTTTCATTTTGATACCAAATCTTGAAAATGAAGGTAATAATATAGCTTAAAACTTGTAAGACTATGAGACTGTAGATCTAATTAAATTTTCTTTGTCACAATTCTTTATGTATGATTAATCTATTTAGATCAATTTTACCAATTGTAGAAAGAGACAAGAATATAGAAGTGAAACATCATACACGTAGAGAAACCCTTTAGAGAGAAAACTCCACCAAAATCAATATTGCTTGTATTATTTAACCTTAGAACAAGATTACAATAATATTGTATCATTCCTTGATTGATATGCTTCCTTTGCTTCAACAATCCTTATTCACAACCTATAATAAACTCTCATGGAACTCTCATACTATTTATGTAGCACAATCTATCCATGCATTCCATGTGACCAAGCATGAATCCACACATATCATTCCATGCTTCAAACCCTCACACATGCACAAGCTCCACATGCTAACCTATAAAAAACTCTAATGAACTTGTTGTAATTAATAGACAATAATATGAGCATGTAAACTTATTGGAGTTATACAATACAACAACATAAAGCTCCTTACAA
The DNA here is from genome assembly GCA_007258455.2 of Sequoia sempervirens. Classification (NCBI taxonomy): domain Eukaryota; kingdom Viridiplantae; phylum Streptophyta; class Pinopsida; order Cupressales; family Cupressaceae; genus Sequoia; species Sequoia sempervirens. Next base: position 111,229 of record VDFB02384394.1, read on the forward strand.
AAATCTACACCTAGATTGGGCAAGTAGAGTTCCACAATGTGATTTGAATTCAAACCAAAGTCTTCCTCAATTTAGGCACCCCAAACTAAATAACTAACTGAACTTCGGTCAAGAAAATATCTTGAAAAACATCACCTTAAAAAGTTGGCACCCCGGAATGGGCCCACTTGACTAAGCCTTGTAAATATCTTATCATGCAAAGGGTGTTAACTCAAAGATACCAAATTGGGCACCCAAGGTGGGTTCAATTCAATCTTAGTTAATTGAAACATATCTCTCCACCAATTCATGCAAACAATATGCATGATTGATCATCCCCACTTAACTGAAGGTTTCCACCTTTTATCAGTCATGCAGCTCAAGTCAACTTAAGTAAACTATCATTCAACTCAAACTAACTACATGCAATTGAAGATAACTAAATGGAAATGAATTGAACTAAACTCCACTCATGTAAATTTATCAATCCCTAATTTGTAGGATCTTTACATGCATTACTGAAGTGTTATCAATCCTGCAAATAGTTAACTAAAGCAAGGTTAGTTCCACCTTCCATGTGGGTTCCCCATTTTCTCCTATCTTGTAGGAGCTCTTCTTGGATGTCCCTAGATGTTCCTATCATTTAGGAATAATCACAAATGTCAATTTACATGTTCATTTCATTTGAATTTAATTTCTTTCTAATCCTAGTGTTGGGGAACACTTTCTAAGGACTTAGGAGATACATGAAATATGTTTAGGTTTACAATTAACTGGAATGTTATTCCCAACAAGGAACAATGCCTTGGATAAATGTGGCCTCATGGTGATGGAATGCTATGACAATCCATATATCATTTTATCACCATGAGAAGCCATTGAGAAGGCATTGAGCTATTTGGAAATATTCCTAATATAAATGTAGCCTCATGGTGATGGAATGCTATGAAAATCCATATAGCATTCTATCACCATGAGACCAAATTCCTTCGAAAAAATTTCCCAACAGTTTGTTGCCTTATCAATGCTACATATTTTTCCATACATACATTTTCTTACTATGGCATTCCTTGAGAGCACATTTCTTTAAGGAATTTCTTGATGTAGTTTGTTGCCTTGTCTATGCTACCACATTTTTCATACATGTCTGCCTAAGCACTTTACCAAAATTTAATCTATAGCAAGTTTTTTTTATGATTTATTCCATGTATGCAAAATGTGGTAGCAGAAGGAAACCACATGTATAACTTTCAACAATGCCACTTGCTTACCAGGAACTTCAAGGTGCATCGTGTGTAGGAAAAATTAAATGTGTAAGAAATGTTTCAAATGGTGGTTTTCATAGGATGAAATATAAGCAATGAAACACATCCAGTTCCAGGTCCATGTGACCTTCCTTGAAAAAATAGAAAAAACACTAGGGAAACATTCCTTATACTTTTCCCTCCCCATGATTGGACAACCTATTTAAAATTGTTGTCATTGTAGAATAAAGAGACATTGTGCTCATATTTATAATTCTTTGTGTCATTCTTTGTGGCTGGTCATTCTTCATTGGATGTTTACTTGTTGGTGATGTTCCATGTTTGGTTGCTTCTATTCCATTGTATGAAAGCCACCAATTGAAACATTTCTTACACATCTAATTTTTTTTGCACATACTGCACCTTGAAGTTTCTATGTCATATTTAATGACTCGCATTTATTAAATGCACTAAGGTTGCATTAAATGTTTCACTCCATATACAATCTGCTACACACCAATTTCTAGTTCCTTGCACCATTCTTTAATATCCTAAGCTGTGCCATTTTTCTTCACTAATTCTTTAAATTGATGCCCCATAAATCTTTAGAGATTCTTTGACTAGGGATTTTAATGGTGTCGGGAGCTTGGTTGTAAAAGACACACCATTATTGGACTAGCAGTGTCATATTATTTTATTTGATATCTTTAAAATTACTTCAATATCTTTCTCATTAGGCACAAACCTTAAGACTTTAGGATATCATTGCTACTTCCTACTCTTACTACTTGCCATCTTGGAGGATGTCAAACTTTGGCTTGAATATAACCATGTTGTGCATAACTAGAGATTTATTCCTCTTTATGTATTACTCAAATTAGCTTGAAATCCCTTGAATAACATAGAATGCCAAGGAAAAGTTTATTTATTTATTTATTTCATTATACAATATAAAGCTACAAGACTAGTAAAGGATAAAACTTAGGGTAATGACAATAAACTTCCACCATTCAACCACTAGACAATATCCCTCAAAACCTTTTGGAGTTTATTTTATGTCCATTTAAAAGTTGAAGGGAAACCCATACTGGCACTGTTTAATGCACCTCTTATATGGATTTCACAAGCAGACCAGATATGTTCGTGGCCTATTATCCTCCTTGGAAAACTATAGCCTATTTAGCTTTTAATGAGAAAACATATGTGAAGTAATGACATGGTATCATCCTAAGCCTACCTATCAACACCTTTTTTTGAGCCTCCATAAGATTCTCTATTCAATTTCGTCTAATGGAACTAGATTTTTGGGACCAATTTTGGTATCTAATGTTAACCAATTGGAAAAGAATCAAAAAATGATGGAAACATTTCTTTTTTTCTTTTTTCTTTCTACACATGCTACACCTTGATGCTTTTGTGGGGTGATCCCACAATACTGGTTTACAATTTTTGGCCAAATTGGACACTGAAATATTTTTTTCTAACTAATTCTTCACATTCGAGCACCTATAGCGGCTAAAACATGAGGAATTTGAACATGATGCAAACTAGTGATTTGTGAAATTTGATATGAAGATTCTAAATATATTTTTTTCAATTTTTTTGGAATTAGATAGCACTCCTTTTTCCATCTCCTTCAAAAACTAGTTTTTTTCAGTAAACAATATTTTTAAGGAGTGACGCTCACCATATAAAGCATAAAAAAATTTCCATGAAGGATAAAATTCTATTTTTTTTTGAATTTAGATTTGTAACTATGATATCTAGTGCGTCAAATTAGTTTCATAGTGTTTTATTGAATAATTTTTCCTTAATCAAGTTTTGAAGTCAAACCAATTACAATTCAAACATAGGCAGACCATATAATGTATAACTTTTTTTATATGAATCAAAATTCAATTTTATTATTTTTGTTGGATCAAGGAGTTCAATATCTGGTGCACTTATATTTTTCATTTTTTTTTTGATAATCTGCTATTTTTCAACATGTATAGAATAAAGAGCTTGACATTTTCAATGAAAAACCTACATTCACAAGAAATAAAAAATAAATATAGTAATAAAATTAAATTTATTTAAAATTATACTTTTTGTGAACCTTATAATAAGGACTACATGCTTGCAACAAATAAATTTTAAATGAATTCATTTGATCCCCCAAAACATAAATCAAAAGTGGTTTTTTATTAGCATTTTGATAAGTGTAAAGGAGACTTAGTTATAGGTATGGTTTAAAACTAGTAGGATTATATCCAAAGGGGTTTGATCTAAGGTGGTTCGATCAAACCATATTCAATTGGAATCCTTTAAATGGAAATTTTAAAGGATTAAATCATTATATTATTTTAAAATATGTGATATCAGTAAAAATCAGGATCTCCCAAAAATTGTAAACCAGCTTTGTGGGATGACCCTGTACCATATTTAATAGCTCATACTTATTAAATGCATGGAGGTTGCATTAAATGTTCCACTCCATAAATATACTATGCACTAATTTCCAATATCCTTCACCATTCTTTAATATCCTAGGTTCCATACTTGATATGTTGTGCCATTTTTATTTTGCTAATGCTTGAAATTATTGCACCATAAATATTCTAAATGTAAATATTCCAACCTGAAACTTACTTTATTTGTAGTTTAGATTCTCAATTACTCTTTTAAACATTAGGTTACCTAATTTTTTGTACACACCATAGAACTTTCACAATTTTTTTGTACTTGGGATTAAGATACTTGTTTTCTAGTAGTAGTTTTCTTGGTTGACCCTTTTAGTTGTTTTGCTATAGCATACATGCTTGTAGTCTAGAGTGGTGCTCTACTTGCAAATGCTTGCTTGAAAACCTTTTTTCCTTTAAGTTCCTAGTTTGGGTTTAGTTTTGGGGCTTAAAATTTGATACTTACACCTATATCATCTTTCACTCCACATTTTGTTAAAAAATATAATATTTTATATGTACACCTACATCATCTTTGTATGCATGGATTACTAGTATGCAGATTTTTCAAAAAAATTAAAAACCTCAACTCACTCAATTGTCCAAATTGTTGTTACCCAATACCTTTTTTTTGAACCAAAATAAACCTCTCCATAGTTGCTACTTCAATCTATTCACAATAAATGATAGATCTAAAAATACTATGGTTTTAGAGCTACTAATTCTTCAGCTTCTCTTTACAATGCAAAGAGCCAATATGTCTATTTTCCTTTAAAAACAAAGAAAAATATACTTAAAAGGAAAAGATCATTTATTGCATACAATCTTTGCATTAAACAACCTTCGATTAGTAATTCAAAAAGTATGAATCATAGTGCCATATACATTGAATCACATATCCAATTCCTCTTTCCATTGTCTTATGCAATTGCACGACATACATAGTATGGAGAATATGAATCATTTCTTGATCAATGATAGCTTGTATTTTTTTATGCATGCATACACCTACATCATCTTTGTATGAATGGATTAGTAGTGTATAAATTTTTCAAACACATTAAAAACCATGACTCACTCAACTACCCAAATTGTGGTTACCCAGTACACGTTTGTTGAACTAAAACCAATCTCTTCATAGTTGCTACTTAAATCGATTCACAATAAGCAATATATATCTAAAAGTATTGGGCTTTTAGAGCTACTAGTTCTTGAGATCCCCTTTACAACACAAAGAGCCAATATATATCTATTTTCCTTTAAAAACAAAGAAAATTCTACTTAAAAGGAAACAATAATTGGTTGTGGTTGCATATAGTCTTTGTAAACAACCTTCATTTAGTAAGTTAAAAAGTATAGAGAACAACATATACATTGAATCATATATCAAATTTTCTCTATCCATTGTCTTATGTAATTTCATGGAATGCATAATATAAAGAATATGAATCATATCTTGATCAACTACAATTATATGTTGGCATGTTATGTATATAATATCTCACTCCAAAGCTACCCCATTAGAAAGTTCTACACACTTCATGATGTAACCTTATTGATTAATCTTGGTTTACATATCCCTTTGAACAATAAATTTGAGTCTTACTACCTTTAGATCCTTGCAAACAAATCCATTCACATTGGTTAAGTCTTAGAGTAGCTTTGGCAGTTATAAATTTTATTTATAAAACATCAAATCTAATAACATGTGATAACTAGTAGTAGCACCTTTTGTTGAAAGCATATATTTAGAGAATAGCATGTGATTTATTTGAATTCTTATTTTTTCAATTTTTTTGGAATAAACATGATCTGTGATATATTATTATTTTTAAACTAAATATTACATACAAAATTTAGTGAGAAAACTTCTTGATTGTGACATACAAATAGAAGGCCAAAGGCTGAGGAAAATACAATAAACTTAAACATCTCAACTTAGAAATCAATCATTGAATATGAGAGAACATAAATTTAGAATACAAAATAATCCCAAAAAGATTGATGATTTAATTAATTCAAAATATATTGATTCCACAGAGTTGTTGCTCAAACTTGCTTCTACAGAGCATTCTCCAGAAAAATTGTTCCCTCACTCTTCTTTTTCCTACTATACTATATACAAATTAAAAACTTCTTACATAAAAGGTACTTTACAGGAAAACATGACCTCCAAGAAAAAGAGGAGAAATAAAGGACATCAATAACATCTTTAGTAACTTGACTTTAACATCAAGTTAAAACCTTTTTACCACTCAAATTAAAAAATCTATATTAAATAGTCTTTAAACATTAAATTCCCGTGAAAGAAAATGTATGTCAAAAATCCACCAAAAGAAATTCATTGCCAACTATCACTGATAAGAGAAGATGCAAGATTGAGGTATACCTGTACATCCATACTATAGTGAAAAGATGACTATAGAAATATAGAAAGTGAGGAGGTAGTGTCAGGAGTTGAAGTTATAGCATCAAGAGTGGGAAATTTAACCTCAGGAGCCATCAGGAGTGGGAAGCAGTTGGAATTACTTCTAACATTCCCCCTTAATTAAAACTACTCTTGTGTATGATACACAAATGATTTATCTAATAGATGGAGTTTTATTTTCCAACCACCTTTGTGAAAATATCTGCATATTGATCTTTAGACCTACAAAATTCCAAAAATATTTTCCATTGTTGATTAGTTCTCTAATAAAATGATATCGTGTGTCAATTTGTTTACTTCTCTTATGAAAAACTGGATTCTTTGACAGCACTATGGTTGATTTTTTGTCACAATAGATCTTTTTTGCACCTTCTTGTTCTTGATTCAACTCTTTCAACACTCTTCTCATCCAAACTACTTGACATGATGCACTAGTGGCTACTACATACTCTACTTCAGCTGATGAATGAGTAACAATCGGTTGTTTCTTTTAATCCCATGAAACTATACCAGTACCAAAGTGAAAAACATAAGCAGAAGTGCTCTTCCTATCATCTATACTCCCTACACAATCACTATTAATGTATTGTATTAGCTTGAAATCACTTGTCTTTGAGTAAAGAATTGCATAGTTCCTTGTTCCACTAACATATCTCAAAATCCTCTTTCCTACTTTCCAATAACAAAATTTTGGAGACTCCATGAATCTTGAGATGAGACTAATTGCAAACATTATATCTGACCTAGTGGCTATTAAGTACATAAGGCTACCAACAAGTTTTTCTAGAAGGTTGGATTACATTTTCTCCTTTTTCATCTTTGCTCAATTTCAAACCTCTGATGATAGGATTTGGAGATGCTTTGCAATTCATCATATTAAACACTTTAAAATTTTCATTTGCATATTTTGTTTCAAAAATGAATATACCATTTTCTTTTTGATTCATTTCAATTCTAAGAAAATACTTTATTAAACATGAATCATTCATCTCAAATTTATTCTTCATAGCACCTTTGAACAAATCAATTGATAAGTCACCTGTGAATATTAAATAATCAACATATAAACAAACAATTAGAATTTCATCATTTTCATTTATCTTGGTATACAATGTTAGCTCATAGTTGCACCTATTGAAACCATTTTGTAAAAGATAACTATCAATTTTATTGTACCAAGATCTTGGGGCTTGGTTGAGTCCATAGAATTCCTTCTTGAGTTTGTAAACCTTATTTTCATGTCCCAGAAACTCATACCCAGGTGGTTGTTCCACATAAACTTCTTCTTCAAGATAACCATTCAAAAAAGTTGATTTTACATCCATTTGGTAAATTGTCCATTTGTTTTGAGCTGCTATGGCCAATATTGTTCTCATAGTGCCTAAACAAGAAACCAGTGTAAATATCTCATTGTATTCTACCATGGGTTGTGAATAACCTCTGGCTATAAGCCTTGCTTTATACTTTTGAACTTCACCATTTGCATTTAATTTAGTTTTGTAAAACCACTTTACTCCAATCACCTCTTTTCCTTGTGGAAGATTCACTAACTCCCATGTTTGATTATTTTCAATAGCATCTATTTCTTCATCCATTGCATACACCCATTTTTCTTCTGTAATAGCATCTTTAGAATAAATTAGATCTTCAACATGTGAATATAAAGCAAAAAGAGAATTCGGACTTGCATTATTTTCACCATCATTTTGCTGATAAATCTCACTTAAACTTGTGATTTTTTTCCTTCTTAAGCTTTCTAGTGTGGGATTTGATATGTCACTTGAACTTGGACTTGTGGAATGTGGACTTGATGGTCTTGCATCTTTATTGCAACTTGTAAATGGTTTTTACTAAGCTATTGTTGATTCTCTTACATTTGATGATGGGATCACTTTTGGACCACTTTATTGACCATGAATGGGTGTGGAAGGAGTCACATTTTGTGGAGTATTTTCTAGTATAGGATATTCATTATCTTCTTGTGGCAAGTTGGTTGCAATATTGAATATTTTCTCAAAACTTCCATCTTATGCTTCATCTTCTACGAACTGCACATCTTTGCTGATTATAACCTTCTTGCTAATTGGATTGTATAACTTGTATTCCTTGGATTCATCACTATATCCCACAAATATGCATTTTTCTCCTTTGTTAAATCCAAATTTCATCTCAATTCATCTCACATATGAGCATATGCTACACAGCCAAAAACTCTCATGTGAGCAACATTGTGTTTTCTTCCAGTGCATGCGTCTTTAGGTATCATATTCATGACACTTTTAGTGGGACATCTATTAATTATATATGTTCCACATGCTACAACTTCATCCCAATACTCATTTACAAATGTTTTTCTTTTAACATGCTTCTAGCCATTTCCATGTGTAGACACATAAAATATGCATGAACCTAATCTAGATTCACTAATTTCATTTCATCCTTAATCTCCCTCTACTAACCATTTTAATCATCTTCATCTGATTAAAATTCATCATTTTCCCTCTTTAATTAAATAAATCATCTTTTTTTAATTAAATCCTAAGTCATCCTCCTTAAATTAAATAAATCAATTTTATTTAATTATCTTCAAATGTTCCTCATTTAATTAAATAAATCAAATTTATTTAATTAAATTACTAATGCATCAATTTTCTCCCATTTGATTTAAATAAATCCAAGTATCTAAGTCAAAAGTCAAAATCAACTAATCTTCATCTTAATTAATCAAATCATGGTTAATACAAATCATAATCAGTCCAATTCTCTATATTTTGTAACTTGTGCACATAAATCAATTTAATTGATTTATTAATTCCTCCTTTTCATTCAAAAAAGTATCTCAAGTGGAATATTCCTCGATTTCAAATCTCCCTCCCAAATGTCTTTTCCTCCAATATAGCATTATCTCATTTTACATTCTCTCTTACATGTCTCCCACTTGGCATTTAAGACTCTTTCTTCTCCCTCTAACAAGCCATATTTTGAATTTTAAATCTCCCCCTCTTTGGCACATTGATCAAAATGTGCACAACCTTCATCCTCTCACATCTTGACAAGTGGAATTTTGTCATTAGCTCATGTTTTGTCCCACATCCTCCATGTTTTGCATTCTTCCATCCTTCTTGGTTATAAATAGAGGCCTCCTCTATTGTATTAGTCCTCCACAACTCCACAACTTGATCCAAAATCTCAGTCATTTGAATCCACATCCATCATTGAGGAGCTTATGAAGGATTGGGAAAGGGCTTCTTTCCACATCAAAGAAGCACCAATCCATTATGGGATAGAGTTTGATTCTTGATTTTTGATGCTTTCACTTAATATATTTGATATCTTACTTTTTTGTTTGCATAGGTAGCATGATCAAATATTTCATAGGGGTGCTTGAGTTTTATTATTTTAAATTGAATAACAATGTTAATAGTTGTTTGTTTTGAGTATTTTCATATTTTAGCATCCACAAAATGGTGCTAGAAGGAGGGTAGAATCACTTTTCATTCAATATGTTTATTTAAAAATTGAAATTTAGTCTATTGTGTATCAAATCAATAGGTTCATTCATGTAAGTATTCAATTCTTTTAAAGCAATTCTAGGCCGATTTCAGTTGCTTGAAAGTATCTAAAGCCCCTGCATAAATCCATTTTGCATGTACCTTGCAATCACAACACTCCCTAAGATCACATTTTCTCTTGAGGAGTTATGTCAAACTATTCGTGTGACTTATCTAGGCTTTCGTTTGTTGCATACACATGATCTTATCTGATTAATCTTAGTTTCTGAGAGCTACGTACATTCAAGTGAACTTGGTATTCAGTATTTATAACCTTGATGTTGTGTTTATTAGTTTGTTGTTATCATACCATAAAATTTTGCTCCAACGTTTATCTAAAAACCTTGACTATATTAAAGAAATGTTCTATTTTAAAATTTTGAAGGATTTACTTGTGTAAAGATTTTAATGGTCAATCTTATCATTAAAAATATATGGATTTTATTTGGATTTCATTTCTTTTTATTATTATCTTGCATGATTGTTTTCATGGCAAGCCACTTCCCACTGTCGGATAATTGATGGTGGTTGCAAGACTATACCAATAAGCGCAAAGGAGACAAGACCACTCTACTAGAAGAAACTCAACAACCACACATTTTTTTCCTTCCTTTTGTGCATCTTACAATGGCACACCTTTTATTACCCTATAATAATATCCTTTGAAATTTGTTAATTTAATATTTTGACAACCACTGTAAGATCTTGCTAGTATGTGACACATTTAACAGACGAGACTTCCATGTGATATTTATAAGTTTGTGCATAAATGAAGGATACAGATCCTTCAACCTTTATTGGGTCTCCATTATTTACAAGGCAGTCATTGTAGCTCAAACACCAAAATATTTTTGGATCTATCTCTACTTTAGAGCTGAACCATCCGTAGGTGAGGTGGATTTGTGACGTACTAGTCACAAGGAACGACTAGTACATCCCTCTAGTGTACACAGACAAGAATTTCATCATCTCTCACAGCGTTCGCTCCCCCTCCATCATTGTTCCCAAGTACCTTGAGTGCATCTTCAAGTATACTGGTACATCCTTGTAAAATCACACTAAAATAGTAAATTTCCAATGTCCTGAGGTTTTGACTATAATTAAATTCTTTTTTTGTATTGATGAAGTCTCTATGGTCTAATTTTGCATTTTTTGGAAGTTGTAGATATAATCTTTTTTTTTGGTATATTACTTGAAATTTCTAGCCGTATTCCAGTGACAAGGTCAACATAATCGACTGCATCATTTTTTTATTTCCACAATTTACCTACCAAGGATTTTCTCAGTGTTTTTTATCTCTGCCAATGACACCTACATCATGGAAAGGTTATGTATTCCAAGATTAGACTGTGTACTTGCACATGGGTAAACACTAGCAGGCATAAAATGATATTATAGGCGTGATTTAAAGTTCAATCACTTCTTACCTACTTGGTGCATATTGAATAGAGCTTTATCTTCTGACGTTTTTTTTCAACTATTGTATCAACTTTGGGTTTCATTAATGGTGGATTTTGTAGATTTCAAAAAAGACATTAGATATATGTTGAAATGGCATGCTATGTTTAGCTTAGTTTCATTGAAATGAGATTAAATTTAAATGAATGATTATAATTTTTAGCTTTACTTAGTTCTCATTTAGCAATGTAAATGTTAGACAATCTATACGTGTTGGTATAAAGTTCTACAGGTATGCAGATATATGCTTCCTTTAATATATTCAAAGGCAATGCTTCACCCTTGCACTATATGTGCATCATTTTTGTTTGCATACTTTTCCATAGTACAGTCTCGTTTACATGTCATCCCTAAGTCATTGACTTGTTCTTTATGCACTGAATAAGCTTCCACGTGCTTTAATAACTTATGCATTGAGTATGCACAACCTTAAAAACCTAGTTTAGAAACCAAAGAAATATTACATTATGCACTAAAAGTTGGAATTATTAATCTTTTCCATCTTATCACATACGATGGTGCATCAAGGTATGTGCAGGATCACGATGGGCCAAAAAGTGGCAATATGATGGGTATGTGGCTGACGACTTTTTTTTTACCCAAAATTGATGAAATGAAAGGGGTTTTTAAAGGAGATTCTCATCTTTCCACCAATATAAATTATGCTTCACTTTGAATTTAATAAGTACTTATTATTCATTTTCTATTTGAATTACGACTAAATTTTTGATTGATAAGCAGACTAAAAAACATCTATATCATTCAAACAGTATCACATTTTTTTAATCTAAAACATGAGTCACATTTTATGCTTTGCATACGATAGGATTAAAAAAATAAAAAATTGAATTTAATGAAGTTTTGACCAATTTAAGGTGGTCAGACATACGATTTTTTATATTTTTTAAAATTTGATAATAAAAAATTCATAATTAATTATTTACTTGGAAAAAATTACAAAAATATATCACATCGACATGAGTCCTCTACTTATATCTAAAATATTATAAAAAATATTATCATTTTATTAGGGTGGGATAGACACCTACTTCTTATTTTTTCCCTGAAATTTTAGTACTATTGCATTGAAATTTCAAATTTTCACCAAAGCATTTTTTTTAAAACAAACCTAGTAGTTTAGAAACTACATTCAATTTTCTACAGATTCTATTCTTACATATTTTTGAAATAAGATAGATAACTTATTCAAATTTTTATGTCAAGTTGCCTAACTCTGATTTTTCTAAATTTTTTGCCACTTAAGGGCCTATTGTTTCCATTATGATCCTGCATATAGCCATCATTTATACATGCATAAGTGAACATTAAAAGGTGCATCATAAAATCAATATTTGAGCATCATTCCTTTTAATGTGAATCAATAGACAACTATTGGATAAGTTTAATATCAATAAGTAATAAAGCATGATTCACTTATAATGCTTCTCTTATTATCATGATAATCCAAATCATTTGTCTTTTCAATTGAGATCATGTTAATGTTCAAAGTTAATGATCAAAATAAATTTAAAATTTTGATCCTCACATGATTGTTTTTTTGTTTGATTAAGGGAAAGGAGGAGGGATTTCATTCGCGCAAAGAACTTGCAACATTGAAGCATAAGAAATGATCTTTGAAGAATATTGGAGTTAAAGAGAATTGAGCATTAAATTTGAATTTGACAAAGGATTTTTAAATGGTTAGAGCTTCCATTTTATGCTTTAATTTTTTGTTTGAGACCAACTCTCATCTTTTTGGATTCTAAAAAGAATTGGATTCTAAAAAGAACACTACAAAAGCTTTCATTTTTGCTACAAAGGCTTAAAAAGAACTTTAGGAAAACTTACTAGATTTGTTTAATGTTAACAATTGAACAAAGCAACTTTCATCTTTTGTTTCAGTGTTTTAAAAAGAATCAAATCATTGCTTTAAGGATTTAAAATAAACATGTGCATCTTTCTTTTTGTAATCGCTTACCCAAAATAATATCATCAAAAGATGTATGCGCTTTGGTCGCGCCCACAAAAGGATATGAAAATCACAGTAAAACCTTTCCTGGGAATTGGACATTCTGATAGGTGACTAATATCTCTCTCTGTGGACGTTCATTTACTTTTCAAACCAGGGGACGTATACTTTAAATGGCACAAAAAAATATATGCACTAGGAACTAGTTTCGGTCAAATCTTAGCATAAATAAATACTGGAAAGGAATTCTATCTATGCAACAGGAAGGTAATGCAAAGTTCTTTAACTCAACTATGATTTGATTAAAACAGAAACCATAACAACTACGACAGAAACACAAACTATGAACTGGCCTTATGCTGTAGGAATAGACACAGGGATGGATTCTCTATGCTGCAGGAGCAATACAAGATTGAGTTTGTATGAAAACTTCAAAGATGAAAGCTAACTGAAGATCAACAGAAAAGAACAACTAACTAACTAGCTATAGATACTTACTAAGTGGGCCCCCTTAGCAAGCATCTACTGATTACACAGGTGCTAAACTTAGAATTTCATCAAACTTTATTCATGAAAACATAATGGTATACATTTCTTTGTTGATATGGAAACTAACAACAAACTCTATCTCTTGTCAAATAGATTCTGGTTTTCATTATCATACTAGCTCTTACATGATATCTGCTACTCTGTTTCTATCTTACTCTAACTATCATCTCCCCCTCTCTCATGTAGGAGGAGTACTTTATTTAAAAAATTAGAAGAGCAACTAACTAACTAACCCTATCAAAGAAAGACGTGGAAGTAAAGTGTATCCTAGAATCAAGGGACAAACTTCATAAATGAATTTATTTGTTTAACCCGATCCAGAGAGAATCTAGTGCTCCACTCTTCCTAGATTGACTATCATTAAAAATATTTCCCAACAGTTTCAGTCAAAGAGTCTTTGCCGGAGCTTCCTCGAAGTTGTGCAAGAAATGGACTTTACTGCAACGCCGAGATTGGCTGCGCTTGATTCGATCATTCTTCAACAACCTGCAAAACAGATGTGAAAGAAAAGGTGTATGGCACATACACGATATCTGTTCATTAATCACACATTTAAATCTATTTTATCATTCAAAAACTGTATGCGATATACCAGTCATTTAGGGAGTCAACGGGGCAATAAATGTAATCAAGTCAACATAATAAGCTACAAGAATATGAAAGTATTTTGCTACAGGATATCCCCATAAAAGGTTTCAAAAGAGTTTTAAACAACCACAAATAACAAAAGTAAAGGCATTAAAATTTTATCATAACATCCAAACTATGAGCACATTTTAGGCTCATCACGCTTCTCTCGTTCCTCACGGTGATCTTGAGAATTAAAAATATTTTAACGATATTATATTGCATAAATGATTGCCTCCAAATTTTATTTGGGATTAAAAATTGAACAAGTCTTGTGAGTGTGAGTGGAACATATCATGTGTGTTCTCTCTTTGTTTCTAAACAAAGATTGAACTACAATTGTGTTTTCTCACTTTTGTGTTATCTTAGAGGGCCTGCCTTGTAGGAAAAATTAATCACCCAAGGGAACGACCCAACCAGGAACACACTAAAGCCAAGTGACTTCCACCTAGGATATAAGTGTGGGTACTTGAAGAAACACAATTATTATGAGGATTGTTCTGATGAAAAGGGAAATAATGGTCTGTTGTCAGATGAATGATCCCCCATGAACAAAATGCCCACATTAAAAGCCTTGTTTAAAAAGGCCAAAATCCTAATCTATTTGTTGGTGCAAGAACAGTCATTCTGAAGCTGCCCCACAATTTTACAGTGTTTAGTAGAAATGGAAAGCATTCCATGGGAGTACTGATGCTTAGCTGACCCAAGAAGCAAGTGCACTATAAGGAGGAGTCTGTGTGATCAAGCATCTAACAATTTGCTAAAAGTAGGCATAGCTGGACTTGTCCAAGTGGGGACTCAACAAATATTGTCTCAAATATCCATAGGGCTGCGCATGTTCTCGTAAACAAAACACTTTTCTTGATTTAAAAATTTGGAAAAACAAACATTCAACATGAGCATCAAATCTCAAACCCTTTAGGAGAATCGAATATCCTTGGACAAATTCACATTCTATTGCTTGCCCTTAGGATTTGTAATTCTTAGAGGTTTCTAATAATTTGGATTTCATCCCAAATTGATCATACTAAAGTCAACTTTAGGCAACTTTTTCCTTGATTTCCTTGATTTCCACATGATACACTTTGTGGGATGAAAAGAAGTTAGGACCTTGGAAATCTAGTTTCAAAAGCTAATCAAGAGTGTGTTTATGGTAAAAATAAATCACTAAGCATATCTAAGAACAATTTGAGCCCACACATGTGCTTGGTATCTTTTTGGTCATATGGTTTTCATGGGAAAATTCGTCTTGTGGTTCGAACTACTCTTAGAGAAAAGCATGTTCTTCACTATCTTGGTCTTGTAAGAAAGGTCCTTGTTAGGTTCATTTAGAATCAAATCAAACACTTCATCCATCCCAAACATTCATCATCTTCATCCCACAAACATCTTTCGAGCTTTGGAAAAATCAATATTCTAGACTTGGGTACATCCTTAAAAAAAATCAAAGTCATCTATTTAGTTAGGTGTGTTTGGATGAATCCTTCCTCACACACTTAGTTAAATTATCACTTCTTTGAACAAGTTTATCCTAAAGATCACATCTAACATCTTAGGGTTTACAAGTTCATTATCCAATCAAAACAATCAAAATCAAAACCTAAAGTCTAGCATTGATCCAAAGTTCCTAAAAATTTTGACACCCATATCATTCACCCTTTTCATCCTTCATCTCATCATTGGTCCTAAACACCTTAGAGGTCACTTTTGAAACAAGTTAAAAACACAGGAAAATATGGAATATAAACTTGATCCATACATCATGAGTAATCCAAGTCAACCAAACTATCAAAGCCTTACAATGCCAACTGATTATGAAAACTCACACTTATATAATCCATACATGGCATCATTATCTCCTACAAACCTCAATGGCACAACAAATGTCAGTATGCTCAATCTAAATTTTGGAACACCTTTTCCTATGATAGATTTAAATCAAATTCAAAATTTACAAATATGTCAACCAAACAATCAATGCATTAGTCTTCAAAACAACATTATCCCACCAAATCCATACATACCAAAAGTGAATAGACCAAGTACAAGTTTTCCAAACATGAATAGTCCAAACCCACCCTTGGTAAACTTTGAGGTAAATATTTTTTTGAATCATACAAATGTTGTTCAAAGTACAAACAAGGTGTTAATGACTCCATGTATTGATCCAAGTCAAGGTAACACCATGCAAAATAAAAGTTACCTAAATCAAAGCAATGTGATGCCAACCATAAAAATGTTCAATTTCAACCTATCATGCCAAATCTAAGCATCACCCCAAGTTAGAATATTGTCCAAAGTCAAATTTTCAACGATACCATACAAACACCATAAGTTTACATTCCAAATCTACTTGAACAAAAGCCAAATTAACTATATCAAGGGAGTCAAAATAAAAATCAAAATAAAATTTCGCTAGATCAACTTGCTTCACTTGCCAAACTAATTGAATTATTGCGCCAAGTGACATCTCCACCCCAAAATCAATACACTCTTCCATTGGTTAAACCATGTTGTCAAAGTATTGAGTTGTTTCCAAAACCACATCAAGAACAATATCTCCAATGTCAAGAGGTTAGATATCAAGATCAACAATATCAACAACAAACCCAATCACCCCATCTCAAAGATCAATCAACCCATCTTGAAGATCAATCACCCCATATCAAAGATCAATCACCACATCTCCAAAATCAATCACCACAAGTTCAATATAAAGTGCAAGTCTCACAGGGTAACAAACAAAAATACACACCACTTGGGAAACCAATCGAATCGGTCATGCAATAGTTGGTGCAAGAAAATCTCATAAAAATACCTATCTATGAGAACTATCAAGAACCCTTAGTCAAACCGCCATGGTACAATGAAAATCACCTTTGTGATTTTCACAAAACAAAGGGATAAACAACATCAAATTACATTCAACTCAAAAATATCATCCAAGCATGATTGATCAAAAAGTAATAATTGTTGGCAACAATGATGATCAGGATTCAACCACTAGAGATAACATTGATGATCTCTCCACCAAAATTTTTGAAAAAAATGATCAAGATCTATCCATCAATGAGCACCTTGAAGATGTTTCTACCCCATCCAATGATCAAATTAGCATGCATCAAGAATCATTTTTTAGTTGTGATCAAAACCCCTCAACAATATTCAACCATGATCTATTTCAAGGAGTGTTAGAGTTATTTGATCCTATTGACATAATCCATGACCCATTGACTAATGATCATGTTGAAAATGACTCTAGATCACCTAATGAGTTAGAGAATATATCTCAAGAATTTATTTCAAAGCATGATCAACACCTGTCACCAAAGTCTAGCAATGATCCTTTCCAAGACATATGGGCATCCTTTGACCTCATGGTTACAAACACTAAAGGGATCCTCAACTCAACATCTGATCCAATTCCACTCAAGGATCAAGATGATATTGGGTCGCTTCCTATGCCTAATGATGATGTCCAAGAACCCTTTGTAAGCAATCCATCCTTTGAAACTAACCCATGTCAAAAGCAATCCCAAAATTAATCAAGATCAAGAATTTGTATATCCAAGATACTACAATGATCTAATGGATACTCTCCCATCTATATAAAATGACCATATCCACATAGCACTTACTCCTCCGTCTACCCATGAGATGCTTTATGTGGATGGACATGTAGATGATCTTCATTCAGAATAGGATTCCTTTACTCCTGATATTATTACAAAAAAAGAGCATGTTATTGATTCTTACAGTCAAACAGAGTTGTCAACATCAGGATTAGATATATCCCAAATTCAAACTAAGGACATCATGTATGAGGATATCCAACATTATCCACTCAAGGAAACAAGTTAGATAGAACAAGGTATTCTGGAGTCAGCATAGTAGTAAATTGAAATAACGTCATCTGTAGGAGTCACTTATCAGAGAATGATTATTGAACAAGACATCTGAAAATGGACAGAATCAAGGAAAAAAGATGCTACTACCACCATACTGGGGGGAAACTTTGTCTCAAGAAAACATCAACATAAGGAGCATGAAGATTCCTTACGATGAATTCAATGCCAATACTACAACTAGCCACATCATGAATCTTCATCCACCCATCACCCCATCCAAAAATTGGGACCAACATCAAAAGAAAGAGTTATATCAAAGCAAAAGAAGCAAAGCATGAAGGAAAAATAAAATACACATGGATACCAAAGAATACAAAGAAAGATTATCCCTATCAAAATCCATTAGTCAAAGAAACTGAGTAAAATAAAAAAGGGAAAAGTGTCCATCAAAGATGTCCACAAATTCAACAAAAAGCTTCTCAAGCGATGTAAAAAATACATATCAAGCAATTGGTCCTAATTCCATGCACACTTTTGTATCCACCCATCATTACTCATCTTCCCAATTTTGGAGAGTAAAAGGTTCCAAACTATCAACCAATCCATCTTTTATTCCTAAGCACACTCCATCCACACCTCAATACATGATATCCAATTCTCAAATTCACCATGTATTGGTAGCCACCCTTTGTCATAAGGATTAAGAAGGCATCCTATTGCGCTATGAGCACAAAGACAATGTTAACTTTGGTATCAACAAAACTGATCAAGAATCTCAAAAGTTTCTTTCAAGCACATGTATCTTGGAAAATAGCTTCTTCAAGCAGGATATTGATGGAACATTATGAAAAAATATTCTACATCAATACCACCAGGTGGTTCAACATGAGCTTAAAATCTTTCATTGAAAAATACAAATAAATCAAAAAATACAAAATATCTAAAAAAATCAAAAAAAGGATTAAAAATAGTAAAGAGAAAAAAGATCTTCCTCCAATGACAACCACTATGGTGGTGCTTTTGAAAGGTACCATGATGAGAACCTAGCAAATAGGCATCATGTGTAGCATCGAGCATCTACATGTGCCACTTTAGGTGAAGGCATCTTATCATATCACTAATAAGTCCAACATTCCATCCATCTTATCCATAATAAATCCATTCATCCATGAACCATTTATCCAATCCATTTTCATCGACTTACATCCATAGTCCAAATTATCTTGATCTTGGTAAAATTTTGGTGCATGCTTTACACTTTCCTATGGTACACATCTTCACATGGATCATTTTCATTGATCATATCCTACCCAATATTATCTGAAACATGAGACACTATCCAAATGAGCATCCTTTGTTCCAACACCTTATCTTAGCACAAGATAATCCATATCCATCCATCCATGGCATTCTATACATTGCTAGACACTAGGGGAAAATATTTATAGCTTGAGCTTCGGTAATAAATCTTGACATATATCCTCCAACTTATGTGGTGATCTAGACATTGGAAAATGAGAAACCAAATTGGTGAAACCACTTGTGAGAAAGAATGCAAATCACTAGCCCATGCCATATTTTGACAAGAAGATGTTCTTTATCAAGCTTTATCTTTCATTAAACATCAATCCAAACAATCAATATTAGTCGAATCTAACATTGAATCATTCAAAACAATTTTGTTCCAAATCAAGCTTCAAAATCTTGATCAATCAAATACAATCAATCCCTTATCATCTTGGGATATCCATCCTAACCCTTGTGTTTCTTAACACTATCCTTACATTGTTGTGTATCCTCAAAAATGTTATCATCATCAATCCATCGATCCAATCAATCAACCTTAGCTTAGTTTTCAACAAAATCCCAAAAAAAAACATTGATAGCATCAGACACATCCTTATCCAAACCATCAAAATCATGCAAAAATCCAAAAACATCCAAATCATATCAAAATCCCAAAATAGGTAAAAAAGTCAGAAAACATCAAAAACACTTGGAATCTATACTACATTGTCTTTGAGCTTAAACATAGGCAAGGCTAATCTTTGTTTAGCCCCTGAGAAATCAAAATCCAAAAAACATTCATAAAATCTCATAAAATCCAAAAACATTCAAATAACCCAAAAATATCAAAAACAACCTCAAAACATTTCAAAAACATCCAAATATTCAAAAAAAATTATGCATCTCCATCTCGCTTTCACCAGCAATAAACATTACTCACAATAAAAAAAATCATCATCCTCAATGTTTGGTGGAACAATTGGAAACAAATCTAGCCGATTAAAAAAGTTAAAACTCAAGCGTCAAGGTCTCAAGTCTAGGTCAGTACGTGAACAAGTTAGTCAACACTTTATGTAAATAGCCTATCATCCAATCAGTCTCAAATCAATCATCTGATAATATCATGTCCTAGGATGCATCCATCCTACAATGGACATCAACATCAGGCATCACTGTAGTTTAGTCTTGGCTAGTGGCATGAAGAACATTAGCTTGTTTTTTTACTTTATCTTTGAATTTTGACTTATCTTATTGCACTCATTTTGATGACCTCTCGATGATGTCCCAAACGAAAGGATTTATAGAGAAATGAATGGGGCAATGATCATTATCTTTTATTTGTTGTGCTTGTTGGATATTCTTGTAATATAACCTTGGTCATGTGTGTTTTGTTTGGGTTTAGGGAGGGTGTTTTAGATGTCTTATTGACCACATGGGAAGGCTTGCTTTTCTATGTTTTGGTCTGACTTTTTTGAAATATTTGAACTACATTCTAAATAAAGTTTTTGTATGTCAAGTGTGAAAAAAAATACTCCTATATTTTTGTCGAGTCAAAGTCCATCGCACTTGGCACAATTCCATCCCTGTTCTTTATACCTTGATGCATCGCATCTATGTGTGTTATCAAACATAACGTAAGTAGCCCTTTTAAAGTCCCAATTCCTAATAAAAAAATCATCCATCTCTCATCAACATCTCTAATAAAGCTGGCTTGTTGAATCATCTTGTCATCATCTCATTTCTTCTTATTCTTCTATCTCTACTAACATTTCTATCTAAGAATCAAATCTATGTGTTATATCAAAATATACATGAGGCTACCCATGGCTGATGATTGTCTACATCACCAAATCTATCTACATCAAACATTCAAGTTGAACTAATCTTGAACCTCTTTGTCATGAGATCGACCCTCAAATTGAATTTTTTTCGTTCGATCTCTCGAGGGGCCAATGTACTAGTATACTTTTTTTCGTTAGGGCATCCAAAAAAGAAAAAATGAATTTTGATCTTGGCAGTTTATTCTTTGAACCAATGCAACAAGTACTTTGCTTCAAGGAGGGGCAAAATGTAAACACATAAAATATATATGCACCTAATATGGATTCACTAATTTCATTTCATCCTTAATCATCCCTCTACTAACCATTTTAATCATCTTCATTTGATTAAAATTCATCATTTTCCCTCTTTAATTAAATAAATCAATTTTATATAATTATCTTCAAATGCTCCTCATTTAATTAAATAAATCAAATTTATTTAATTAAATTACAAATGCATCAATTTCCTCCCATTTGATTTAAATAAATACAAGTATCTAATTCAAAATTCAAAACCAACTAATCTTCATCTTAATTAATCAAATCATGATTAATGCTAATCATAATCAATCCAATTCTCTAGATTTTGCAACTTGTGCACATATATCAATTTAATTGATTTATTAATTCCTCATTTTCATTCAAAAATACATCTCAACTAGAATATTCCTCCATTTCAAATCTCCCTCCCAAATGTATTGTACTCCAACATAGCATTAACTCCTCTTACATTGTCTCTTACATGTCTCCCACTTGGCATTTAAGACTCTTCTCTCTCCAACAAGCTAGCTTTTGAATTTCAAATCTCCCAGTCTTTGGCACATTGATCAAAATGTGCACAACCTTCACCTCTCACATCTTGACAAGTGGCATCTTGTCATTAGCTCATGTTTTGTCCCACATCCGCCATGTTTTGCATTCTTCCATCCTTCTTGGTTATAAATAGAGACCTCCTCTATTGTATTAATCCTCCACAACTCCACAACTTGATCCACAATCTCAGTCATTTGAATCCACATCCATCATTGAGGAGCTTATCAAGGATTGGGAAAGGGATTCTTTCCACATCAAAGAAGCACCAATCCACTATGGGATAGAGTTTGATTCTTGCTTTATTATGCTTTCACTTAATATATAATTTGATATCTAACTTTTTTTGTTTGCATAGGTAGCATGATCCAATATTTCATAGGGATGTTTGAGTTTGCTTATTTAAAATTGAATAACAATTTTAATAGTTTTTTTTTTTGAGTATTTGTATATTTTAGCATTCACACCATGATTTTTCTATTTTTTCTTTTAGCTACCCCATTTTGTTGACGTGTATATCTAGTTGTAAATTGCTTATGAATCCCATGATCTTAGGGAAATTTTAAAACTCTCTTGAAATGTATTCATCACCTATATTCATTCTCAATACTTTATTGTAATACCCACTTTTCTTTTCAACAAGAGCCTTGAATTGATGAAAGTAATCAAACACTTCATTCTTATGTTTTAGAAAGTAGACCCATATATTTCTTGTGTAGGCATCAATGAGTTTCAAGAAGTAGTAGCTTCCACCAATGGATGTTGTTTGCATTGGTCCAGATAAATCTAAATGAACAATCTCTAATGGTTTATTTGCATGAATTGACTTCCCTGCTGGAGATGATTCTCTATGTTATTTTCCTAAGATGCATCCTTCACATATTATATCTAGTTTTTCTATTAGAGGAAGCCCCATCACCATTATTTTATTATGCAATATATTTAAGCTTCCAAAGTTTAAATGTCCAAATCTTGGGTTCCATAACCAATCCCCATCATTAATTTCATCTTTAAATATTGTTTGTGTGATGGCTGCAACCTTTTCTTCATGCACTTTTGGGTTCATTGAGAGATGTTCTTGAGAAAACTCTAACTTCAAATCTAGTTTTATCCTTAGGGGAAACATCCTATTGCTGCTCATTTGAACTCTAGCTATAAGTTGATTACTTGGATATTTCTCTAAAATTGTGCATTCTTTGTTTTTGAAAAATACACTATAACCCTTTTGAAAAAGTTGTCCAATGCTTATTAAATTGTGTTTTAAACCAGGCTCATAATACACATCTGAAATATACTTCTTCTCCCCTTGTTTAGTTAGAATGTTGATGTTCCCTTTTCCTTTGAATTCTACTTTGTTGTCATTGCCCAATGTTACATTTGATTTCACACTATCCAAATTAGAAAACATTTCCAAATTTCTAGTCATATGATTATTACAACGTGAATCTAAAAACCATACATGTTTTTCATTTTCCTAAGCAACATTACATGCCAAAAAGATTGTGCTTGGTTCTAAATTTTGATTTTGATTCTCTTTTGTAAAATTTGCATTTTTCTTATTGAAATCATATTAATAATTTCTACATTCACTCAAATAATGCCCAATCTTTTTATAGTAGTGACATTGGACTTGAGGTTGATTTTGAGATGGATTTTGAGTTGGGTTATGTTGCTACCTCTGCCACTCAAGCTTGATGGGCTACTTCTTCCACCTCTATAAGAGTTTCTTCCTCTTCCTCTGAAATTTGGTCAACCTCTACCTCTTCCTTTTTTGACTGAAACTTGTGACTTGAAATCATGCTCTAGTGATGTGTTTACTAATCTGCTCTGCTTGTGTTCATAAGAAATGAGAGATGCATGCAACTAATCAACTAAAAATTGTGTGAGGTCCTTTGATTCCTCTATGGTTACAACAATTATCTCGAATTTTTTGGGTAATCTCCTTAGAATCTTTTCAACCACTCCTCTATCTTCAAGTGTCTGACCATGTGATGTAATTTGATTTACTAGTCCAATAATCTGGGTGAAGAATGAATCTACTGATTCATTGTCCTTCATATATATAGTTTCAAAATTCCTTCTCAGTATTTGTAGTTTTGTTGTTTTGACTTTTTACATACATTGATAGGTTGTTTGTAGTATATCTTATGCTTGTATGGACCTTGTTGTTGCTACAATCCTTCATAAAATTCTCTCATGCACTCCTTAGAGAATAAAGAAAAGAGATTTTGAATCCTCCTTCTTATTATCCTTCAATAAATCCTTCTCTACTTAAGTTAATGCATTATATGTTGCTACATCAGTTGGCTCTGAAAATCCATTATCTACTAGCTCCCATAAATCTTGTGAGAAAAACAATGCCCTCATGGTAATTTCCCAATATTCATAATTCTTTCCATTAAATTGTGGAATCTGTGGATTTTTCAAGCTTGTGCTTGTGCTTGCCATTTATGGCTATGAAGACTTCTCTGTTTCAAAAACAAATTTGTTGGAGCTCTTTAAGAAAACCCTTTTATTTTGAACCTGCTCTGATACCACTTTGAAGGCTAGAGGCAGAGGAAAATATAGAAAGCTAAAACATCTCAACTTAGAAATCAATCACTAAATATGAGAGAACAAAAATTTAGAACACATAAAATAAACCCAAAAAGATTGATGATTTAATTCATTCAAAATATATTGATTCCACAAAATTGCTGCTCAAACTTGCCTCTGCATAGCATTCTCAAGAAAACTTGTTCCCCACTCTTCTTTTTCCTACTATACTATATAAAAATAAAAAATTTCTTACATAAAAAGTACTTTATGGGAAAACTTGACCTCCAAGAAAAAGAGGAGAAATAAATGGCATTAATAACATCTTCAGTAACTTGAATTTCACATCAAGTAGAAACCTTTTTACCACTCAAATTACAAAACCCATATTAAATAGTTTTTAAACATTAAATGCCCATGAAAAATAATGTATGCCAAAAATCCACCAAAAGACGTCCACCGCCAATTGCCACTAACAAGAGAAGATGCAGGATTGAGGTATACTTGTACGTCCATACAATAGTGAAGAGATGATTGCAAAAATACAGAAAGTGGGGAGGCAGCGTCAAGACTTGAAGTTACAACATCAGTAGTGGGAAGTGCAGCATCAGGAGCTATCAGGAGTGGGAAGGTGTTGGAATTACTTCTAACACAAATGTCTCAAGAAATTTCATAAGTACTTTTGGGTTCACGAAAGAAAAAGGTCAAACCCAATTAAATCTCACTCGCAAAAATCCCAAATGATCATATGCATCATGAGAAAATGAAATCTTCCATGTATAGAGTATGAACTATCCACTCAAAAGCAAAACATTCTTATTCAAGGAGTTTTAGATGAGCCCTTAAAACATGGGTTGTTCTAATTTCCCATACAGAACTCTAAACTTGAAGAATAAAACATAATGCAACATTTTATGAAACTATAATTATAAAATGATTCACACAATATCTCTGCACTTTACAAGCCATTTACATTTAAAATTTATCTGTGTTATAGGAAAATTAGTATCATTGTTTTAGTTATGTAATTTCTTTAAATAAAAATGGGTAGCTCTCTCTGTCCTATTAGCTTGTGTAGTTAGCTTTGGAAAACACATTACAACAGTTACTGATTCAACCCTTTGACCTTATAGGCCTTATGTAAGAGGGATAAAACTTGGGCATGGATCTATGATCATGTATGTATTTATATTAGCACATATTTTCTAAAAATTCTAAATGAGTCCATAAGAATGATGATTATAGATACATTTTTTAAAAAGAATAATTGTTTGAAGAGAGTGAGTGTGAATATATTTATTTGAAGATTTTAATCAAATTTTCAATTTATTAATATATATCAAAAGTTTTTTTTTTTTATCTAAATAATCTTTTAGTTTAAATTATTATATTTAAATAAATTTAGTGTATTTTTTATTTTGCTTAAAATTTATATTTGAAAATTATAATTATTGAAAGTTTCTATATATCATTTATAAACTAGTATACATCTATTAAATATTAATATATATATAATATGCTGAGAGTTATATTTCTCGAGGTGCCTATTTTCATCAACTTATTCAAAACAACAGTAAACTACCCATATGCTATCACCGTTTCAATCAATCAAATAATATACGAGCAAAATAAATTAGGTGAAAAGACTCAATAACACATTAGAGGTTAAACACAAAGATGCTTAGTTGTCTTATGAGTTCCCCGTGAAATTTGAATTGACTGATTTTAATTATAATTTGATTTTCAATACACATGTCCAATTTATTCTTTAAACAAACATGATGCATTTTTCAATTAAGATAAGATCAAATATTAAATTTATGTATTTTCTTCACAAAGATACAAGATAAGGTAACCAAACCCTAGTTTTGATTCTAGCGCATATTAAGAAAATGCAACCTTGCCAAGTTCTAAAACAAATGACCCCTAGCAAGTCCAACAAACTCAACTTGGAAGACTTTCCATCCCACTCAATAATAAAACAACCACAAATAAAAAACAATAAACCTTACGACTCCTTGAATCTTTATTTTATTTTACTACAACAATAGATTATAACAATACAATTAGTTTCAACAAGACTAAAGCCAAATCTGTGATATAGCTAAATTCAAGTGAATCCAAAAAATGTAAAGCCAAACTTGTGAGAAATCCAACTCTAGGAGAATAAAGCCAAACCCGCAACTGCGAAGTTTTGAAACAATTATGATTCAATAACCTATTTTAATAGAGGTCTTCATGAATTCAAAGATAAGAACATCTAAAGAAAGCTATGAATAAAGCATATTTAAAACTGCTTTAAAAACAAAGCAAGAAAACTAAAAGACTATTGAAAAATAAATAAAAATAAAATAATACACTATCAATTGAAAAATAAACAAAAAAAAAAATTACATATAGATACATTGCAATTTCTTATAATTATAAAAAAAATATTTGTGTTACTACTATAAATAAATGTTCAATCTAAAAACTTAAAAATTTATTACATGACACTAAGTATGTAGTTTTAATTTATTTAAATAGAAGTCTTCATGAATTTGTTATAATTATAAAAAATATATTTATGTTACTACTATAAATAAATGTTCACTCTAAAAACTTAAAAATTTATTAAATGACACTAAGTATTTAGTTTTAATTTATTTCTTTAATTAAATTGATTTTAAAATGTAAGAAAACTAACATTACCACCAGTAACTCTCATAATTATTAGTCGGTAGGCTATTCTATGTGGGGGAACCCCACCAGCATTTCCCCCAATCTGAAACCGACGGGAACCCCAGGAATTGCGGATGGTGAAATTTTATTGCCGTAAAGCCAAAACATCCATTCGTGGCAGGTATTTTGTGCCATTCAATGTGATATTAAATTTCATTTGTGATTTGGTGGGGCCGACAGTTTTGGAGGTTATTGGCATCTCAAGGAAGTGGAATAATTTCAAATGACTTTTAGCTAAATGTAGCAGAGCTTTGAAATGGTTACATATAGCAGAATTAAAACGCCAAATTCTCTGCCAATGGAAACACAGTGGATTGCTGGAGAGAGTTGAAAGTCTCCTTGTTATACAAATGGAGGCGAAAATAGCGGCGCAAACTGGAAAATAAACGGCTCTTTGATTTTCTCTTTAACGGATACAACTGACTTTGATAGAGGACTCAAAATCGAGGGGGGACCATGATAGATTTGACACAAAAATTAATGGACAGCCAAAGTTGGATTCACTATTTATTTATATTTTATTTATTTATTTTTATAGTATTTATTTATTTATTTTATTTATTTAATTTTTATAGTATTTGTTTATTTTTATTTGTCTTTATTGTATATGTTTATTTATTATATTAAAAATTTATTATATTATTATTTTTATTTTATTTTAAAAAATATATTAATTATATAATATGTGTATATATAAAATACAATCATAATGAATATAATTTTATTATTTTATATAAAGTAAGATTTAATCAATATCATTATGACTACATAAATGAATGGTTAGGAAGTAATCATATTAGATTCATTGCAAAATACTATATGGTGGCAATGTGTTAGGAGCAAATATCCTACCAAAAAACACATTATTGAAGGGAATCACTATTATTTAATACCTACTTTTTGAATCTACATTATTTTTGAGTGATTGCTTCTAACACATGCCACAATCTGTTTATGCATTTTAATTTTCAAACTGAAGCAATGGATGAGAGATAATGGTGTTCCAAAACATAGCTAAATGGCAATAAGCATTGAAACTTGCATCCACTTACTAGCAGGTGTCAATGAGATTTTTCATTTCCCCAAAATTCAAGGCTCAACTACCATCTAGCAACTTATCTTTGGAGGCCAATTGTTTTTTAGTACAATGTCTGTGGAAGAGGTATGAAAACATTTTAGTCTCCATTAGAAGTTTCTTGGCAATAATAAATGTATGAATCTTCGAAGAATTTTGTGAAAAATTAATAGTGTAAGAAAGCAGAGCTTTTTTAGAGTTTCACAGGTAGTGGAATGGTTGATATTCGTTAGTATGGAGGTCATAAAGGACAAATTGTCTAGTATTTGTTCTTTGTTATAAAATCCAAACAATAAACAAATAGGAAAATGAAAAACTAAAGTTTTATATGAAGTGTTGTATTTGGAATGAGTTGGAGAGGAGGGTAAAGAAGTAGAGAGGGAAGGATAGAGAAAGAGAGAGAAGAGGGAAAAGAAGTAGAGAGGGAAGGATAGAAAGAGAGGGAGGGAGAGAGGAGGGTAAAGGTGGAAAGAGATAGAGATAGGGAAGGAGAGAGAGGTGGGATAGAAAGAAGTAGAGAAGGAAAGAGAGAGCTAGAGAGAGTGGGAAATAATTGACTAAGAGAGAGACAGGGATATAGGCGGAAACAGATGGAGGATGGACAGGTTAAGAGGATAAAGATGAGACGAGGAGAGAGAAGACATGAAGAGGAATAAGAGAGGAGAGGACAGAGAAGAGAGAGTAAAGAAAGGAGGAAGGGAGAAGGAGATAGAGAGAGAGAGAGAGGATAGAGAGACAGAAAGAAGAAGAAAGGTAAAGAAAGAGAGAGAGAGATAGAGAGAGAGGGAGGGAGGGAGGGGGAGAGGGATAAGGGAGGGATAGAGAGAAGAGGGGGAAGGAGAGAGAGGTAGAGATGAATAAATGAGAGTGGGAGAGAATTAGAGAGGAAAGGAGAGAGTGAGAAAAATAGGTGGGATGGAGGGAGGGATAGGTAGAGAGGGATATGTGATATAGAGAGAAATAGAGAGGGAAGGAGAGAGCACGAGGGGGAGAGAAGGAGGGAGGGAGGCAGAGAGAGGTAGAGAGGGATAGGTGAGATAGATCACTCCTTTCTTCATGCCATCCACTGCTTTTCACAACCATAAATAATGTGGGCTCAGCCTATTAGCGTAAGTATTACACCTCTTTGGGGGTGCAAGTGCTAGTTTTTATTTTACTTTAATTTATCTTTTTAACAGTCAAATAAAAATAATGTATAAATATATATTATATATAAAAAAATTCTTTATAATTATAATTCAGATCAGGAAATACTATTGCAATTATGAAAATAAGTGCCTCAAGAAGGATAACTCTTAATGTATTGTAATAAATAATAATTTTATATAAATACTAATTTATTATAATAATTACTATAATTAAATTAATTATAATTATTAATATTAAATTTTAGTATTGATAATAATAAAAATGAAATCATTATAAAATCAATTATGATATAAAAAAATAGGTATTTTAGAATGAATAAGATATTAAATCGATTTAAAGCCATTTTAAAATCTACTTTAAATCTTCTTGAAAAAATGTCTACATACAATGAATGTAGTTATGCTAGCTACATGTCATTTGAATGTCAAATTCAAACTAAAGAGTTTTTCCTTACATTGAATTTTGATTTTTGATGAATGCCATTGTAATACGCCTCTTGCATAATTATATATATATATTGGAATATTACATATTCCAACATTGATATATTATTAATTATGTAGTATTTAGTTTATAAGAGGAGTTCAGTTTATACAATTCATTTTATTAAGGATTAATTTTAAAGACCAAATCTCATTGAAAGCATTGTCTTTATGTACAAGAGATAACATATAGTGCCAAAGAAAATTATTATCCTTGAAAAAAAATTAAATATTTCTTTTAATATTTTTAGTATGTTTCTTTTTTGTAATACAACTTTCTATTTACAAGATTTTTTTTTTTTAAATTTATTAAGATGTCATCATCAAAGAATGTTTCTCACTAGAATTTATATGTTGCATTTAGATATTATAATTGAAATATTTTTTAATCAAATTTACTTAAAATGCATACACCACACTCACAACCAAATACAACTAGCACTTGCACCCCAATGAGGTGCAATGGTTACGCCGATAGGCTGATACACTTTGGTATTATATTATGAACATATAGGAGTGGTGCAATTTTTTTTGGGGATGAGCTTATGTGGTCTATGTGATTTGTCTTGAAGACCTATACAATAAAAGGAATGGGGTGGCTAGGTGCGTAGAATAGGCATTGATGAAGTCAAGTTGTAGAAGCAATTTTAAGCACCATGGGAATTGGGGAGAGATATCAAATGGATAGGGAGGAGAGTTGCATACCTTGTTTTAGGAGAGACATAGTTGTTCTAAGCGTGCCTCCTCTCGCTTCCTTATGATTGCAAATGGATTGGTTTGCATTTTGGAATATCTTTCAAAAGAGAATGGTGGTTGAATGCGAAGATCATTTAATGATTTAACTCTAGATATGGCTGTAAATGTTAGCCCCCACCTATCTATTTTACCAATATCAATTGTTTCCTTTTGCAATGTTAGTCCTTGAGCTTTGTGTATGGTAATAGCCCATGCCATCATAAGCAGTATCTGCCTTCTATTGCCCAAGGAAACAGGTATAATTGGTATGCTCTTAGGGTCATGGTCATTCCATGGGGGTCCACTATAGCTATCAAGCCTTGTAACAACATACATGGGAACATCTAGTGGTTTGGAACCATGATCTATATACGGATCTAGACTATTTGCAGTATTGAATGCTTAATTTCAATAACTTAAATGAATTACAAATTCATGCATACATTAACATAATTATGCATTAAAAAGTGAAACTTAAAGTGAAAAATTAGAACATAAGAGAGGAGAGAAGAAATGCAAACAAATTGGTAACAGAGTTCGTCAAAAACGTGACTATGTCTTCGGGTCCACTCCAATAGAGAGACCGATCCGATTAACTCCAAAAATCAATTACAATGCACTTCGGGAGCATGACAAGGCTCCGACGTACAAAAATGGCTTGAAAAAAATCTCCAGCACCTCTCTTCGTATTACTTGATTCAATACTTCATCACCTGAAAAAAATTGAACTCCACTCTCACCTCACACCCCCTTTTATACATGAAATTAGCCAAATAAGGCTTAAAAAAGATAATAAATGATTGAATCCCCTTTAACATCTCAGACCATGACTAATTTGTCCCTTAACCCCATTTTTGTTTGGTGGTTAGGGTGAATCTTTACAAAAATAAGCCATTTGTTATGGCCACGGGCTAAAACATGGAACAAAAGAAAACTAACACCATATGTAATTAAACAACGTTGCATGGCTTGTTGGCAATAAACATTTTTGGGAGCCACGTGGTCGGGTGTTCAAAACCCACCGGCCACATTTTATACCAAACGCTGAAAGTTCTAACAATAAAAGAAAACAACCTCGCTTATTTAGTTATGGGTATGTTTGGTGCAACGGTGGAGATGTCGGCTAACAAGCAGCAGGTAACGGGTTCGAGCCCGGCCAAAAAATTTGCTTTTAAAAAAACAACTCGCTGACGAAACATGGAGGATTCAGACTGAGCCATGTGTCAACCTCTTATTAGCCAAACATTCTGATGTGTAAACCAACCTGCATGATGACTGGATGCCATGTGCATGCTGACTCAACTGCCACCTGGACTGCTACTTGTATGCTGACTGAATACGGAAATGCCATGTCACTTGTACAGATGGACACGTGTCAGATTCTGATTGGGTCCGTATGGATGACTCAACTGCCACATGTTTCACCTGAATTCGTCCACTTGGATTCCGTATGGTACGGACTTGTTGATGATGTCAGCATCTGTACGGTCAAAAGGTCAATCTCCTCTCTAAACTTTGACTGTCGATACCTTGAGCATATGACATCAAATTTCGACGAAACGAGTTGTGTTGGAAAGCTTGCAATGAGCTCTTCGTGATGATGCCAACTTTGAAGATTTTTTACAATGCCATTTTTTTCCTTCTGGACGCCCTCTGATCCCATTTTGACCCAAGGTTTGACTGGCCATAACTTGCACAAACGGACTCCTTTTCACTTCATTCAAGTTGTGTTGGAATCAGGACGCTGAGATCTTTCTGATGGTGCTAAAATCTGGAGATTCAAAGAAACTTCAATTTGCACTAAAAATATCCACTGGATCAGGCCTTCCCACTACAGACCTTTTGGACCTCCAAAAGTGACATTTACTCTGACATTAAGTGAGGACTTGGCCTCCCCACTTGTCTTGTATCCTCTATACAACTGCATACCTGGCTCACAACACAATGAAGACTGCAATAACATTGTTGAACATAAACATAACTTTATCACTTCCATAAGCATCTACATCAATTGTCGTAGCCACTAACCAACAAAAATTGACTAGCATCAAGCTAAACAATAATGCAGAAATGAAAGAGAATAATTCAACAACATATCGATCCCTTACAACATGAACATTTTTACCCAAAGAACCATCAATGCTTTCAATCATCATTCCCTCATGCTGTACTGTGGGTGCATCTTGCAACATCTGACCCTGGTTAGCTACTCCAAGTTCAAGTGTAGAATCACCTATACTGAAAAACATAAGAGTTAACTCTTTACTTGCATTAATTACCTTCTTTAACTACCCTGTGTTTGCAAAAGCACTATCAGTCTTAATCCTGTGAGAATGTACAATATACTGAATGCCATCTTTAAACAAGTGATAATGATTCTTTTCCCTGTAAAAATTTCTTTTCTGTCATGAAGATAAGGGCCACCAAGCACTATCCCATAGATATCCAGTGGAACCACATCAAACTATACTTCATCCACAAATTTACTAGTGATTGCGAACCTTAATGTGCATTGTTTTGTTACAAGTTGCAACTTATCATTTTCACAAATCCATCCTAGTGGATAAGGTTTCTTATGTTGTGTAGTTTTCAATCCCAAGTTTCTTACAACACTTTCTGAAATTAAATTCACTTGAGAACCACTATCTATGAGTGCATCACTTTTAGTGTTCTTAGCAACAACCCTTAAGTGGAAAAGTTCATTCCTTTTCTTATCTTCAGAGAAATCATTAACTGTAGAAGTAGAAGCACAACTATGAATAGAAACACCAAAAATAGGAGCTTTACCTTTCAAACCCATAGCTGTTATCTTAGTCTCATCATCTGAATCTGAACCAAGATCCATAACAACATTCGTGGCTTTCTCCTTACCCTTCTATTTCTGATTACATCTTTGAGCCTACTTAGGCTTCAATTCGGGATGTAACTTCCAACAATGTTCTTCATCATGACCCTTCTTGTCACAATGAGTGCAAGAAAGTTTCTCATCCTTCTTAACTGTAGCTATCTTCTTTCCTTTCCCTATCTCTGCAACCTTAGAAGATTTCTTTACATCATTATCAAACTTATCAATAAAAGATCCTTTACCCCTTGACTCTAAGGGTTCAATACCAAAATAGAATGCCTAAGGTAGGAATGCAGACCTCCTATGTACTTCAACAAAGTGTCCTGGGTGTACAAAGGAACATTCAAAGCAATAGCCCTTTTCCTAAATTCATGGGTGTACTCTTGGACAGTTTGACCTTTCTCTTTCCTAAACATTTTCCAGTCCATCATTAAATATTGCACATGCCCTAGGGGATAAAATTGCTTCTTAAGAGCATTAACAAACTCTGCCCAAGTTAAACTAACTCTACCATGTTGTGAAACTTCTGCCTTAGACTTACTCTCCCACCAGGTTAAAGCTATACCTCCTAAATGAAGAGTAGCCAATTGGATCCTATCAACATCATCTAATAGGTTTTGGACTCTACAGTAGACTTCTACTTGCTGAATCCAATCATCAAAATTTTCAGCATTAAGTTCACCACAATACTTAGGCAAATCAAATTTTACATCCAACTTAATTTTAGGATTATACCCACTCTTCAAAGGATTAGAAGAAATAGAATGAGGAGAAGATGGAGAAGAAGGAGAAGAGGGAGGAGAAGAAGAAGAGGGTGGATCTAGTTGCTTGTCACCATCTCCATGATGTTTCCCTTTCTTGTCTTCACGAACATCTTCACGTTCCTTCCGCTCTTGTCTCTCTTGAAAAAGAATTTCCACCTTAGCCTTCATCTCAAGGAATGCTCTATGAAACTCTTGCTCACTGATTTCTTTAGGAACCTCCATTTCAGACACAGACATCTTCGGAAATGTTCTACGCTTCCCAATCTTAGGATCAAAGTTTGTAAGCTTTCCTTCACCTTTCTGAATCCTGGATCTCATTAGAATTCAAGAAAACAACTGTAATAATAGTCAACTGAGCTCTGATACCACCTTATCTATATACGGATCTAGACTATTTGTAGTATTGAATGCTTAATTTTAATAACTTAAAGGAATTACAAATTCATGCATACATTAACGTAATTATGCATTAAAAACTGAAACTTAAAGTGACAAATAAGAACATAAGAGAGGAGAGAAGAAATGCAAACAAATTGGTAACAGAGTTCATCACAAACGTGACTATCTCTGGGTTCACTCCAATAGAGAGACTGATCCGATTAACTCCAAAAATCAATTACAATGCACTAAGACCATAAGCTTCAAGCACTTCGGCAGCATGACAAGGCTCTGACGTACAACAATGGCTTGAAAAAAATCTCTAGCACCTCTCTTCGTATCACCTGATTCTATACTCCATCACCTGAAAAAAAACTAAACTCCACTCTCACCTCACACCCCCTTTTATACATGAAATTAGCCAAATAAGGCTTAACAAAGATAATAAATGATTAACTCCCCTTTAACATCTCGGACCATGACTAATTTGTCCCTTAACCCCATTTTTGTTTGGTGGTTAGGGTGAATCTTTACAAAAATAAGCCATTTGTTATGGCCATGGGCTAAAACATGGAACAAAAGAAAACTAACACCATATGTAATTAAACAACATTGCGTGGTCTGTTGGCAATAAACATTTTTGGGAGCCGCGTGGTCGGGGGTTCAAAACCCACTGGCCATGTTTTATATCGAATGCCAAAAGTTCTAACAACAAAAGAAAATGGCCTCGCTTATTTTGTTGACGGGTATGTTTGGTGCAACGGTGGAGACGTCGGCTAACAAGCAGCAGGTAACGGGTTCTAGCCTGGCCAAAACTTTTGGTTTTAAAAAAACAACTCGCCGATGAAACATGGAGGATTCAGACTGAGCCACGTTTCAACCTCTTATTAGCCAAACATTCTGAAGTGTAAACCAACCTGCATGCTGACTGGATGCCACGTGCATGCTGACTCAACTGCCACCTAGACTGCCACTTCTACGCTGACCGAATACATAGATGCCACGTCACCTGTACAGATGGACACGTGTCAGATTCTAATTGGGTCCATACGGATGACTCAACTGCCATGTGTTTCACCCAAATTCGTCCACTTGGATTCCATACGGTACGGACCGGTTGATAACGTCAGTATCCGTACGGTCAAAAGGTCAATCTCCTCTCTAAACTTTGATTGTCGATATCTTGAGCATCTGACATCGGATTTCGACGAAATGAGTTGTGTTGGAAAGCTTACGATGAGCTCTTCACGATGACACTGAATTTGAAGATTTTGACGATGCCAGTTTTTTCGCCTTTTGGACGCCCTCTGATCCTTGTTTGACCCAAGGTTTGACTAGCCATAACTTGCACAAACGGACTCCTTTTCACTCCATTCAAGTTGCATTGGAATTAGGACACTGAGATCTTTCTGATGGTGCAAAAATCTGGAGATTCAGAGACACTTCAATTTTTGTTGAAAATATCCACCAGATCAACCAGGGCTATAAATGATTTCAACAAATTCGCCAAGAGCTCCATTCACCAGGCCTGCTTGTGTCCATATGTTGGATGTGAGCATGATGTGTTGCCCTTTACAAAGCAATACTTCTTTTTCAGGTTGTTCATCATCAGTTGCACTATCTATTCCATGCCTGGTACTTGTCGCAGCGCTGATTGCAATTGGATGGTTCAATGCTTTTAACATTCTTCTGTTGTGTAGTCTAACTAAATCATTAGTAGCAAACAAGTGCATTGAGCTATCGAAATATTCTTTTTCTCTTGATGTGAGTTGCTTGTCTGTGTGCGTCATTAAGAGTTTCCAATCTGCTTCTGTTGCTTCTACATTCCGTATGTTTTGCAATACTTGATGAAATCTTTGTTGTGATGGAGTCTCACCTTGATGACAAAAGACTATTTGTAAGGTGACAATAGTTGTAAATTGGTTCCACAATGTTTTTGCAGTTGAGTGTGCTGTGTACATAGGTTTGTCCATCACAGGTGGAAGTTGGGCAAGGTCACCAATTAATATAATAAACACTCCACCAAAGTATAGATATTGTCGATGTGGGAAATTCTCACGTAGCCTTCTGTCTATTTTTAGTAGCAACTTTGGACCTATGAAGCTCATCTCATCAATCAAAATA
This sequence comes from Sequoia sempervirens, assembly GCA_007258455.2. Lineage (NCBI taxonomy): Eukaryota > Viridiplantae > Streptophyta > Pinopsida > Cupressales > Cupressaceae > Sequoia > Sequoia sempervirens. The sequence continues at coordinate 148,051 of VDFB02384394.1, forward strand.
TATCTTATATATATTTCATATCTTCTTGAAATGTTGTTAATGCCTATCCTTGTAGTGGGCACATGTCTTTAATAGGGATCCGGAGCATTGAATGTATAGTTGATGCATGTATATTAAATGAAGCCACCCCTGTAGGAGCTAATGTGAGTAGTTCACTTTTTTGTTGTGGGCTCTTACTTGTGAGCGCTTTTCTTATGCAAGCATTTAGGTATGATTTTCCTATACCTGTTGTTCCTTGAACAATCATGTGCAACCGTTTTTCTGAGGAGCATTTACTATGGTCAATGATAATTGTGAGTGCTAGTTTTTGTTGCGATGATAGTGTATACTTTGGCACATCTAAGTTGCTTAACATTGTGTCTTCTTGGCTACATGCCTTTTTCATTGGGATGAAGTGGATGGAAATTTCATGAAGATCTTGGGGTATTGGTAGTTGATCCCATCTATTGTTGTTGTCAAACTCATGCCTATGAAGCATCTCAAGTTCATCCAGGCTGACATTATTTAAGGGACCCATTTGTGAAAACAATTCCCATTTGTTAAGTTTTGTTGTGTCCCTTGTGGAAATCTCTATATCACTCTCATCATCTTCTTTAGTGGTTGCTTCTATTTCGATTGTGCGATTAAGATGCCATACATCATATTTGGTTGTGTTCATTTGCTTCCAATTTGCAATTATTGTATCCTTAGCAAGTCCTACTTCGCCTTCTATGCTTTGAAAATATTTGTATAATAGTAGCTCACTCCAGAAAAAAGTTTCAAAGTTGTATGAGTCCTCATTTGGGATGGTATAGAACTTTGGGAAAACATTAACTATCGCTTTTACCTCTCTCTTTCCATTTGCATCATTTGCACCTTGCAGAATAGGAGAAAGATATTGCAGATTCGAGTAGCATTATTGTTTCCATTTCTTGAGGCTGATTAATGTAGGAATGCAGGTAGCTCGTATGGAGGTGTATTTCATCTAGTTGTCTTGTTATTCGTTGGAACACTTTTCGGCCAACATTCAAAGATGTGAATGGTCTATTACAAACAACAAGTGGCAATTTTTGAAGCATATGACATGTTTCTTGTGCTCCTATATGCTCTGCAACAAGCTCTGTCATAAATTTTTGATATGCTGTGATAGCTAGGTCATTTATTCTCTGGCATGCAGATAGTCTTGATAACATATCAATACAAGACTTAGATGTTCTCTCTGCTTTTGACGCATACTTTGCAATGTATTTTTGTACAAGTGCTTGTGAGATAACTGGTTGGCAATCTATGTTGGCTCTCCATATCAAAAGCATTTCTGGATTGTGTATGTTTTACCTATCATCATTCCTTGCAGGTCCATATTCTTTTTTGCCATTATCGTCACATGACAAGGTAGATACAACTTGTTCTTTCCATGGAGCTTTGTATCGACACTGTAGCTGTTTCCCCCTTTTGCGTAAGCATGTCCCCTCTTTGCATTTTGTGTGCCTCTGTACATGGTTGATTATCTCCTCATAGTCATGAGAGGGATCTATAGCTAATATCTAAGCTGTGTCTAGCAAGCATGGGTCATCGTGTTGGGGATGATAAACCAGGTTGTTTCTATGTGAAGCAGGACGAGGGTTCCAAGCACTTACATACCTGTCGAAGAATTTCCTTGCCTGTTCAACTTTTGTGCTGTGCTCCCAATCAAGTTTATCCATGTCTAGTGCATTTTCAAGCCAAAGGAATCCATGCACATGTGCAGTTCCTCGATGCTGCCATTCATATCTATACCAATAATATTTTACACCAAAAATCTTTTGGATGACCTCTTCATGGAAGATTGTAAATCATTGGTGGAGATATAATAATGTGGTGTGGGGGTTATTGATTACATTGTCAAGATGTTTATTTTTTGAATTTCCATTGATGTGTCATTTGAAAGCACTCGTTGTAGGTCCGACCACTTTGTGTTTGTTGCACTCAATGTGAAAAATAGAGTGGGAGACCCTATTTGGTTAATCATATTGGTTATCTCATAATGACACTTGTTCCAATATGGTCTTGTGCCTCGCATTGAAGAACCAAAGCAATAGTTGAGCTTGCCATGCTTGTTTCTCCAAACGTTTAATGTGTTTCTTTGTAGTTATTTCCTCTCTATGATGAGCATAGTAATCACGGTTCTCACGATATCATAGTCTTTGTGCTTCTTGGTGGGGGTCGATATGAATGGTGTGCAAATTTTTTATCTGTCTTCGGGTGGCAATTGCTTCTTTATGCCTAACATAGTAATCTTGATTTCTTTTTTGGGTCTGTTGTCTTCTAATCTCTACTTGTTTCAAGCTAGCTTGACTTGTTTTGGGGGAGGGGTCATCCATATGTACAGTGGGAGTGCAAGGCTAAATTAGTAATAAGAGGAGCACAAACATACTCAAACAACTATATGTGAGACGAACACAACATATCGAAAGCTTACAATGTTGAAAGAAGAATGCTTAAAATTCATGTATCTACATATGTTAAAACAAAAAATAAAAAATAAAAAAATGACATATTCAAATCATAATTTATAGAACTAATCTCTATTAAAGTGTAGTTTTAAGATAGTTGTAGATTCCACATATATATAGACATGAGCAAATAGATATAAGCAAGTAGATTCATGAGTGTTGCAATGCTAGAAGTAGACTCCACCTATATATAGACATAAGCAAATAGATACACATTGTTACATTTGTTTTATTGAGATATTATTGTTACAGTTATAGTTGAAATACATAATATTGAAGCTTGGAGTAGAAATATAATTTTATAAGAGTCACATACATGACATGAATTGGGAAATGTAAACCCAGCAACTTATATATTTCTATCTGTAGGTAGACGTGACACATGTGGTTAGATATTTGAATACATTCTTTTTCTTGAACAAAACTATCAACTATAATTTTATAAGAGTCATATACAAGACATGTGTTGGGAAATGTAAAGTTAGCAGCTTAGATCAACTATAATTTTATAAGAGTCACTACACATTTCTTTGATCTTGGAAAGTAAGATGTTGCTCTCTACAATGAAGTCAGCTTGCTCAACCTTTGTGATAGTTGCCTTCAAGCGTTCTTCATTATTGTATGTTTCATTTCTACATGTCAAAGTGAACAAGCTTTTTTTTTTCAACATGTATCTAATTACCTGTTGAGTATCCCTTTCTATGTCATCCTCAAACTGTAGAGAGTATAGCTTTTCTGCAGACATTCCCATGAGTTATGTTGTTGTTTCGTCGAATGCAACTACCCATAGCATATCTGTGTGGTCCTGTAACCTTATTTGTAGTATGTACCTATAATTACAAGAGGTACATGCTACGTGACACTTTGAGCAAAACCACTTTCCATCTTTAGTCTGCACCAATCTTTTCTTGCACTGTTTTCTTGATAATTCATTAGGGCACGCCGGATAGCAGAATGATTTAGATTTGATGAACAACAATGTTGCATTTATTGAACATTGGAGATGGTGCACTCTATGAGGAATTTTTTCTCGAACATCCCTGATTGTTATTGTAGTGTCAGGCATAGATGGGCTACTGAACTTTGTTGAAGGTGATAGAATATTAGCCCCACTTTGTTTGAACCAAGTTTTTAGTTGTTGTGTCTCTTGTATGTCAAGGTCTATAAATAAATTTGTATTGCTTTATGTACTCAACACATTTCCATTGTACTCGCAAACTCGTCCATTTTTAATAGCAAGAACAGTTGTTTCTTGTAGGTGATACTTGTCTTGAAGATGACCACCTTCCTTCTCTGCCATTGTGCCCCATAGAGTGATATCTATAGTTGCCCCAGTCGTGTCCAACAAGGATATATTGCGCCTTAGGACCTCTATCCCATCTCTTCTCCTAACTATGGAGCTTGGGCTAACACAAGTGACAACTCCAATAACATCAGTAGTTGAGTTGCTACTTTTCTTTGCAAGTTCACTGATAGGTGTAAATGAGAATACGTGTTTTGGAATAGAATTGTCATCTTCACAAAGAGTGACCTTTGACTCTACCGACAAGGAAATTTCTAGCCCACTATTTAACCTATTGTAAAGCTTATTAGCAACCTTTACTGCACCACCAGAAAATGTATAGGTTTTTCCAATAGTAATATTTTGATAATGAAGATCAACAACTTCATTGAAACAAGTCACACGTGTTTCAGTCCCTTCTCTTTCAATGATGTCAAAGGTGAAAACTTGACCAGTACCTTTTTGGGTACTGTATCTACAGATATCCTTTTTGGCAGTCACGCGACCTTTAACAGTCCATCTTGGTTGAAAAGGATTCAAACTTTTAATAGGCGTAATTGTGACTAGTGCTTCCATTCTACTCCTAGAAGGATTCACACCAAATAATCCTTTCACATGAGTTGATACTCTAGCAGCGCTAATTGTATCAGGTTCTGCATGTGGCTCTACAGATTTTTCCATTTCTTGTTGTATATGGTGCTCTAGTTCCATATAAAGTGAAGTAGGATGACCGATTATAGCCTGGTTTGTAGAAACAATCTCAAGGTTCACAATGACAATCCACCTATACATTTGGAAGACAAGAGTAAGAATTACTAATACAAGGAAGAAGCTAAAAAGTTAATAATGATTTTGTTATGGGAAATTTTGGATTCCTTTACTCACCAAGACCCGCTTGGTCTGGGGCAATTATATTTTGTCATTCATATTATGGATCCAACTATACTTTCACCAGATTCTATGTAATGATTGTACTTTTGAGGTAAAGATGCTTTTTGTTTGTAGGCCCCATCAGATATTTCTACCTTGTAGTGCTTGTTACATTCATGGCCATGGCTGAAGTTTGAAATAGACAAAAATTGCACATTAGGTTTGAACCCTTCATTCCCATCATGGATAAGTTTAATTGCATCTGTGGTTAATATTGTAGCCATGGTCTATGGAAGTTGACTAACCCTGCAAAATTACATTACATGTAAGATAGTGTTTGCATACAATTGGCGGATGTTCTTGTTTTAGAAAACATAGACCTCAACATAATGTTGAGCATAAGAATACACAAGTGGAGCACATCATTTGCAAAAATAAAAATAAAAAGTGAGGAGGAAATATTTTTCCTCAATATGTACTATAAGTTATATTCAATAAAATTAGTGCTATGAAGATCAATATGCACAAGGGTGCTACAATGTAAACATAATATATAACTATATTCAACATTGAATATATCAAAGGGTTTGAAAGAAGCATATATATGACTATGGTACTTCACATAGCTAAGTGTTGCAAGAGTGAATATTTACAATAATGATCAAATATATCATCATTTTGAGTAGTATTCCAATATATATTTGGTAGACTTAAGGTTATAGTTCAAGATAATATTCAAAATAAGGGGACACAAATATTAGAATAAGTTATATTCATTAAAATTAGAACTATAAAGATCAATATGTACAATGGCATTACAATGTAAACTTAATTTATAACAACTAAGGGTTCAAATATAAGGTCGACCACTAATTCCATTTCGCTCCACATATAGCTATTTTGAGATCCTCATTTAGTTTCACAAAAAAACATCTAATATGTATCATACTAGTAATCTTGATCGACATATTGAAAAAGTAACTACCTTCCAAGAAGTTAGTTGAACTTCTTAGACCATATATCACTCAATAAATCTTGGAATTCATGCTTTAGTTCAAATGCATTGGCCACTCCATAATATTGACAATACTTCAATTCACGCAGGAAACCATAAAATAGCTCAAGAGCTTCATAGGTCGCATGAAATTTTCGGACAACTTCTTGCACCAATTCAACTTCATGATCCTCCACATCACTTAAATCTTGGCTTGTTTGCATAGCGTCTTCAAAAATTTCACGACAACTTGTCAAGACATTGTTTGAAAAAGCATCAACATTATGGTGGGGGAAACCCAACCAATCCACAGATGTTGAGTCAGTTGCTGATAGAGGTAACTCATGGGTTTGCGGTGAGGGTGTATTGGAAGTAGAACCACTGCTTGAAATAGTAATAACATCTTCAAGTGCTCGTGCATTAGCCATATCCTGAAACTATAATTCAAAATAGCGATGCTAATATTAAAAACAATTGTTATTAACAAGGGCATAGGTATTGACTAAGACCCAAACTACAAGCATAAATAAGTATAAAATGTTCTTTGAATTTTATTTTTTGATGGACTATTTTAAAATGAATAAAAACTTTAATGTATTCATACAAATGGAGAGTGAAAGTGTAATTTCCTTTAATATTATATAATATATTAATATAATATTATTTTGTACTTATAATAAATTATTATGAATAGCAATACTAATATTAAAAAACAATTGTCATTAACAAGGGCATAGGTATTGACTAAGACCCAAACTACAAGCATAAATAAGTCTAAAATGTTCTATGATTTTTTTTTTTGATGGACTATTTTTAAATGAATAAAAAATTTAACATATTCAAACAACTGGAGAGCGAACGTGTAATTTTCTTTAATATTATATGATTAATTAATATAATATTTTTTTGTAATCATAATAAAGTAATATGAATAGTTTTTTGTAATTACAATATTATACAATAAATTAACATTATATTATTTTGTAATTATCATTAAAAATCCTATTGACTAAATATATTTATTGATTTGACAATTTGAAATAAGCAGAATAGTTATATTTACAAAAAGATTAAGGATTTTAAATGAAGTGGAAAATATTATCATACAATTCATATTTATATTTCACAATATATAAAATTATAAATTAAATTTTTTAAATAAATGAAATAAAATAAATTTAATCATGTAAAAATTAAATAAACTTTATATAGATTAATTAGATAATAAATTAATATAATATTAGTTTGTAATTATAATAAATTATTATGAAATATGTAAAAACTAAAATTTCTTTGACAATCTTGGTTTTTAGTTTTTACAAATTGTTAAAATTTACTATTAACATTAAAATTTACTATTTACATGTTTGAGCTTGAGCCTGGATTTTCATTTGTAGATGTTGTTTGCGCTGTGCCTTGGTTGTAGTTGGCTTTGAATGTGAAAGGTGTAAGAATTGAGGGTTTGAAACCCCAGAAGTGCGAAAGAGTGAAGAGGTTATGAGAAGTGAGCGAAGAAGAGGTGCTTTTAGCGGATTATGAGGCAAGTGGATAGCATTATTAAGGCAATAAAGATGAGTTGGTGGCAAACAGTGACCTATTCGAAATAAATCCTAGTCTACCTTACTGGGTGGTTCATGCCATAAATTTGTCACCAATTTTCTGTCACCTCCATCATGCCGTGTAAATCACAAGTCTGGCAGAAATACATTTAGTATTGTTGGAAGTATAAATTGTGCAAGTCGGAGTCAAGCAAAATAATTGTCAATAATATATTAACTATCGTCCTAAATCCTACCTACTCGCCTGAATCAATACGCCTCGTTCTTTATGCATAACCATACCTCAGCATGATTTCAATAATAGGTTAATATAATTAGCCCATATGATAAGTGAATCTATCCAACACATATGGCTAAAATTCATGAAACAGTAATATAAGGTTCAAATTCATAATAGCAGTATTCGCTAGGATTGAATGCACTGTCAAAACAGTGCTTGCAGCTATAATAAAATTTATAATTTTGATGCAACGACAATAGTATTTATTTTTTTAAGAATAAATCATCCATGTTTGGCTTTCGATTTAAATATTGACAAAAAAAATTTGATTGGAAGCTGTAGCGACGGTAGAATGAAAGTTCATGGATGGACGAGTGTGATTTTGTTAAGCTGTGGTGGAAAATTTCTGTAATGCATTGTTTGGAAGCTTAAGAAAGTCCTCTCTTCTTTTCCAGAAGGTCACGGGTTCGAAACTTGGGAGAAAAGGAAGGGACAAATGAGTAGGGACCTTTCATTATGGGAGCATAGACGTTCTATCAGGTTTTTTCCTTGCAGTGGCAAATATGGGTGTGAAGGCTCTGCGCGAGGAAGGGGCAGAAAATTGCGGAGGAGAAAATGGTAATGGAGGACAAGAAAAAAGGAAGACAAGCACATTACAATGACACATTACAATACAACAAATTAACTGAAACAATACACAAGAATCACCTCAAGTTTCTTTCTTCTCCAATGCTTTGGTTCTGCCTGTTTCTTCGCTACAGAGACTGCTAAAACACAAATAATGTCATCCCCCTAAGAGCCATTTAATGTTGCTCAACGCTGGTTCACATTTATTGCATGGAGTGAGCTTTGGTGGCCTAGTAAATTGCAAGGCAAGCACGGAAACAACAAGAAAGGTTGTGAAACGGCGAAGCTACTGGGAGCCATACCTGATGGAGACAGATAAGGATGCAATATTTAATGTTGTTATAAGCTTCGGGAGGAGTTTGAGGGTAGCCGATGGGTCCGTCTAGGGATGCACAGCGCTTAGGGCCATAGAAGTATACGCTAGAGCACGACACAACTATTCCTGGCACCCCTCTCTCACACATAAAAAGGCTGGCATTCATGGGGTTCCCGCCGGTGTCAAACTGGGGGAAACGCCGGTGGGGTTCCCCCACATAAAAAGCCTATCGGCTAATAATTAATCTAATTTAATATCCAATATTCTACACTTAAACATATGAAATATCCAATAAGAATCTAAATCATATAGCATGTCTTTTAAAAAATTTAACTATCTTTTTATTCTAAATTCACGTAGCATTTAAATTCATCTTTGAAATATATCATTTTCTCTTTACCTCTAAAAATCCATAATTTTACGAGCAATATCACCATTGTGTTGAATGATTAGCAGATAGACTTCGCTTAAAGGACCTGTTTCAATTATCTATCATACAAAAATTAACAAATCATAGGTCAAGCTTATTTTAAACAATTTTTTTTTCAAAAAAGAATTCAAATAGATCACATACTATGCTTTAAATAAATGTTATCAACAAAAGGTGTTGTTGCTAGTTATCATATGTTATCAGATTTGATGTGTTTTTAGTAGTTTCTTTATTGATTCATTTAGAACTTGATGTATTTCATAACAAGTTAAGGTGAATGGATTTTTATGCAAGGATCCCAAGATACTAAAACCCTCAAACTTCTTGTTCAAAGGGATTTGTAAGTCAGGCTTAACCAATAACATATTGAGTAGTAGGGTTACATCAAGAATTGTATAGAGCTTTCCAAGGCTAAACACATTAGGCATCTCAATGGAAAGAGTAGAATTTTCCCCTAGTGGCATAAACCCACCTCATACTCACCCTCATGCAACAATGGTTGTATACTTAATGAAGGGAACCGTTATTGTTTCCTTTGTATGCATTTTCCCTAGAATATAGGGTCTTCCAAGACCATGGCAATTACTTCATTTAGTGGTCAGATGCCTAGAGTTCAAATTTTTCTTTTTACAAATTTGGGTCTAATTTTGCAATTTCAGAGGAGGTCTCGACTAAGGCTTTTTAAATCAACAATGAATGAGTGAAAAAAATTAGCTCTAAATTTACTCCACCATAATTATTGAAATTCAATACCATTGGATAACTGCATAGTTGTTGGCACTTCATTGAATGAATTTGGAAATAAAAATAAATAAAAGTGATATGATTTTATAGATTATTTGAGATTGAATGACTGGTTGGTTTATTAATTTTTTTGGTGTTTTTGTTTAGCCCCAATTTATACAGTGAAGTTAAAGTTACTATTACAAAAATGTAAAATTTTATTTGATTTAGAATAAGAAATAATTTTTGGTATAGGTATTTTGATTAATTTACTTTAATCATTGCCAATACTAGCATGGTGGGATGGTTAAATTGTGTTGTTGTTATTGTCGTGAAGGTTAAAACCCCATTAGAGTGTAATTTTTGAGAGTCTATGTTAGGGATGAGGCCCCCATTTGTGACCTCATCAGTTGATAGCTTCGAGTCAAAATCATTTACCCCTCTTTATAAAAAAATAAAAAAATATTTGAATTTATTTTCATCCAAAATTTCCATGATTTGAAGATGATATGTATAATGAATCCTTGATGTTGGGTATAAATTTGTTGACTATATTATTGAACAAATTTTATCTAGTTTTTATCTTCGAATGGAGGAATCAATAATTTTAGTATTCCATATCTTACACCATCTTGGTCACCTTCATTATCCATATGATGTTGTGCTCTTGATAACATATTCCCTGGTTCATGACGCTATTTGCACTTCCTTTAATTTTCTTTGTCTTTTTTTTTAATTTTATGTTTTCTTTGCTTCTAGTCTTAGTGCTTGACCAATCAAATTGTCATGGTCATCTTCATCATTCATATAGTGATGTACCTAAAATAACATATCTCTTATATCAATATTCTATTTGTAACTTTTTTTGGTGTCAATCCTTATGAACATGGTGCATCGTGATCATGGTCTTTTATATCATGGTGCATAACACTAAGTACTAAAACAAAACAAAGGTTGTTGGAATTGTATGTCAATTTAATATGATATCTTGCATTCTTCATTGTTTTCATCCTTTCTCATTATCTCCTTCATTTCTCCATAATGTAAATAGTGTGTCATTTATTTGCATTACATCCTTGTGAGATTTCATCATCCAACATGTGCATATGCTATCCAATTTAATCATCCTAGTAACATCAATCAATATGCCCAATCCTTAATCAATCATCAATCATATATTCATGTCATGTACATCATCCCAAAATTATTTCTTTCAAGTCAAATTTTATCCTTTATGACACATATAATTTGTATCACCCTTTGTCTTTCCAAGATATCTATTAGCTCCATTTCACCAAAAAATTCTCTTGAAGGGGCATCACTTCCATAATCATCCCTAATAAACTAAGGAAACTTGCCACATGAAGTTCATTCTATCTCATTCTAATTTTTATTCTTCTTTGACACAATGCCACTTAGTTGTATTGTATCAAAAAGGGGGAAAATGTAGACATGTAAAATATTCCCTAGGTATATTTGTAATCACCAAGTTCAAACCAGCCTAATCTAGATCACCTAATTTCCTAATCAACCAAACTCCTTCACCTAGGATTATTCACATTCACCAAGTCCTAATTATGACAGAACACATCTATTTCACCTAAAGTCCATGACTTAAATTAAATAATCTTATTATTTAGTGTATCACAATTTATATCTCCACATAGATAAATAAGTAAATGATTACCTATTTCAACCTATTATCGACCTCACACATGTTGGTAAAATAATTAAATAATATTACTATTTAATTAAGCCTATATTCCCTCACCACTTTCCAAGAATAATGTGCACCTATATGAACATTTATTTTGATTACATGCAAATCACTAGATTCATTTCATAAAGAAATTTGTGTAATAGACATATAGATAATGAAGTGGGATATAAATCTTCAATTGTGTATTATTTACATTCTTTTTTTTGTTTTTCATTTATAAACTTATTAGTATGTCTCTCATTACTTCTAATTCCTAGTCAAATGGGCTATTAGGAGGTGGTGATGGGTTATTTGTATTTATTTTATAGTGCACATATTATAGTTATGCTAGAGTTTTGGGATTCATTTGATTCATTTGACGATTTAAATTGGAGTGATATAACAAGTTGTTTTGTTTGGTTGAATTGTATTGATTTTTTATGGGCTTGTAAGAAATTTTTGTTTACTTGTGAGTTATTTTTATTTGGTTTCTTATTATTTTCATTTAATTGATTTTTTTGAAGATTCTAATAATTGATCTGAAATTTGTATAATATATTTAAAGGCTACTATAAAAGTGTGTGTCATGATTTTTTGGCTTTGTCATGCTGTTGGGGATTATGCTAAGATTTTTGTTTTATCGCGAGGCTAGGAAATTTTGAATTAACATTATCTACGTCAATATTAGTTCACATAATTAGTGTAGGTGGATGTTTGGTTGGGTGGTTCTTGGTTGATGAGGAACTATTGAGGTTATCCAAGTTATAACCATGAGGTAATGTGGATCCTAATTCTACAAAGATTATAAGTGTCATATCTTTATTTGATTGTATGTGTAAACCAATCTATTAAATTGCTTTCTTATTCATAACTAAGGAATTCATGATAGATGTAGAAAAACAATATTTTATTAGGGAGATTTTCATTATTACTATCATTGTTTATAATTTCATCTTTGTGTGGAATAATGAAGTTTGGTAATATTTCCTTGTTTGTTATTTAGAATTTTAATTGTTCTCAATATTGAGGTGAAGATTAGAATTTAACTTTTATTTTGGTGTTTTATTTCATGTTTTAAATTAGTTTAAATTTTTATTCAGAATTAGTTTGGAGAGTCATAGAATGATGAATTGTGCTTAATAGAATATAAGTTTTATAATAAGAAATCATGTTTAGCATGCTATAATCAAGCACATGTTGGTGTACAATATCATTTTATGAGAGAAATGGTTGAAAGAAGGAAACATAAAATGGATAAATGTGACACTCAAATCAATAGTATTGATATTTTGATAAGATTTATAAGTAATAGCAAGTTCATGTAGTTTATGGTTGAGATGGGCTTAATCCATTTTGAGACATGAGGTTAATTTATTAAATTTTATATAACAATCTCTCTTATGTTAAATATAAATTGGGAGAATCTTGGAACTTGGGTGTTTTATTTACTTGTAGAAAAACTTTTGTGTGATATTAACCCACAATAATGTTTGATGGCACATACCTAAAAAGGATTTTATATATAGTTTAGTCACTGACTATAGAATGTAATACAATTGGATGTTATGGTATAATGGTTAGGTAGTTATACATGTGATATTGCAAAAACCACAATCATTTGGTGGAGAAGTGACTATCATATATTAAATTTAGTGTTAATATATGCATGAATGGTTATGTAGATTCACATGTTGTAGAGCTAAAGTTCATGTCATATAATCTAGAGACATGGTTGCATTCAAGATGTTGTAAGGTATAATAAGAAACTAGAAATGGCCAAGTTATTGTATATGCCACCATAATCTTGGTATTCATATTGGTGGATTTACTAGAAAATATGTATATATTGACTATATGTTGAAGATAATTATTAACTCTTACTAGGTAGACATTGCTACATATATAGTGATTATAGATGTGTGGAGACATAATGTTTGATGGTATGTGTAGTATGTCAATGATGCAATTATAATATATAGTTGTGTGATTCTTGATAGTCCATGGGTTGGTTTGATAATTATATGGTTAATATTTCATGGGCGCATGACACCTATATGTATCATCTTGTGTGAATGGGATGAGGTTGGTAAATGATAGAGTGGTGGAATAGAAGATTTTCCTTTAGAAATTATAAATTTGAAAAGGTTGAATATGGAATTATACATGATGTAATATTATAGATTGATTATTTGTAAGAGACATATTGTATTAATATTTGGGTTCTTAAAAATATAATGATGAATTCATTTTAGTTGCAATTTTTATCCTTTAAAGGTTTCCCACATAGACATTAATACATCTCATGTAATATTGTGCTAACATACTTCATGTACTTTTCTAAATATTGTTAAATATATTTCACAATAATGTTAAATATTTTTAATCATGTAATATTACTTTTTCTCCTATGCTATAGGTATTTGAAAACAATGTTAAAGATTCATAATATTTAGCATTAGATTGTACATTGTTTTTCATGCAGTTACTACATTGTTGGAAATGTAAACTATAGAGATGTACAAAGTTAAACACTACAATAGGTTGTTTGTTAGAGTTCATGTATAATTGGCAATGATGGAAAAATTTGAAGGATAATGTGAGAATATGGTGTGGTATTGAATCTAGAGCTAGCACATCAATTTTTCCAATTGAATGAGTCAATGGATAGAGATTTGGATTAGGAAAACTCAAGTGATGGATCTTAAAGTAATTCATTATTTATATTAAACTACATGGTTATGACTAGAATGTCCTATTTGGTAATAATATTACTACGCTTTGACATAGTGGTTATGTTTCTTTATTATTTTTCAATGGACAATAAATGAGTTTTTCTGTTAGATGATTTCTTTTTGTGTTAAATTGTTTTAAATTTTTATTCATAATTGGTTTGGAGAGTCATACAATGATGAATGTGATTAATAAAATATGTTTTATGATAAGAAATCATGTTTAAACCATGCTAGAATCAAGCACATTGATGTAAGTTCTATCATTTTATGAGTGAAATGATTGAAAGAAGAAAGCATCAAATGGAGAAAAGTGACACTGAAATCAATAGTATTGATTATTTGATAAGAATTGTAAGTACTAACATGTTCATGTAGTTTATGGATGAGATGGGTTTAACTCATTTTGAGACATGAGGTTAATCTATTAAATTGCATAGCACAATATCTCTTAAATAGTAAATATAGATTGGGAGAATTTAGGGACTTGGGTTTTCAATTTACATGTAGGAAAAATTTGGTGAGTTATTAGCCTACAAAATTGTTTGATAATATGCACTTAATAAAGAGTTTATCTATATTTTGGTAAGTGACTATAAAATTTAATGCAATTAGATTTTGTGGCATAGTGGGTAGGTAGTTATACATATGATATTGTAGCAACCATAATCCTTGGTGGAGAAATCTATATCATATAGCAAATTGAGTGTTACTAGATGCATGAATGGTTATGTAGATTCACATGTTGCAGAGCTAAAGTTCATGAAATACAATCTAGAGACATGGTTGTGTTCAACAAGATGTTCTGAGGTATTGCAAGCAACTAGAAATGGTCAAATTTTTGTATATGCCACCATAATTTTTGTGTTAGTATTGGTGGATCTACTAGAAAATATGTCCTCTTACAAAGCCCACAGTTTACCTAGAACCTATTTTGTTCCCTTTAAAGAGGTAAAGTAATAAAAATTCCTTTAGCATAGGTTAAAAGCTCAATTTTTTTACACATTATTCAAGGAAGACTACAATCAACACTAATCATTTGGGGGATCAATCTTGCATTTCACATTGATTTTTTTTTATCATTAAACCATGTCGAGAAAATGCATAATGACGTAAAAAATATTGTAGGAGCAATCAACATGTGGATGAATTATTTCATCATGTTTCCCATCAAATTATTGACTTACTCTTAGAGATTTAGAAAAATAATCTCACTAAGGAATCTTGTGAGAAATCATCATTTAGAGATGAACAATGTAGTTAAATGACTTTTATTGAGATCTCATCACCCAAAACACCTATTGCTACATCTAAATCTAGTGTCAACACATTCATGAGTTTGATAAATTCTTTGCATCAAGTTATTGATATCATTATTCTAGATCCATCACATTGGGATGCATATCTACTACACACCACATCTTTATTTGTAGAATCCTATATTTCATATTTTGATGACACTATTGAGGATAATTGTCTTATATTTGATGTTAATGTTGTTGAAGTTCCATCACCATTGGCATATTTAGATATTGCTCAAGTCTCACCTACATCAAATTCCATAGTGATAGATTGTTCAAACATTCATGAGTTAACCTATTTGACTCAGCTATCATGATCTGTAGTAGTATCAAATTCATACTAGTACAAATATCATCATACATCCATGGTACTTGTTGTAGAATATTTTATGGTACCTATTCCATAATATCTTATGGTACTTGATCCATCTTATTAGCATCCATCACACATCAACATAGGTTTGGAGATCTTTAAGCATCATTAAAACACATCATTGGAATCATTTCAATTTTTGGATCATACACATTGATTTGAGTTCATACATATTCCTATCTAGAATGGGAAGTCATCTTGCACATATTTGTGGTGTTCTTTCTTCCCAAGGGGAGACAGTTTATTTAGCGATAGTGGATCATCTTTGGCATCAAGTGTCAAGCATCTACAAGCACTGCAAGCATCATCTTAAGGGGAGGATGCATGGTTTCTCTTCTACTATAAGTTTTGGGAGGAAGCATTTCCTCACATAGAGTTCATGGCTTCACATTTTTATAGGGGTCACATAGAAATCCTCTCTTTTCTCTCCTATGAGGGAACATCCATTGTACTTTATTCTAGAAGTAGTCCTTGAGGGTCATCATGAGTCCTTCTGTCTTCTTCACTTGTACATTTTATTTCATTTCACTGTATTTCTCTTTCAGAGAGGGGTTTTTATTTTCCACTAAGTTTTCTCCTTTATTTATTTTATGAGAAATTTGTACATGAGTACCTAACATGGCCTTGAGACTCACCACTAGTATATATATTACTCCCTATGTCAGATGCACTTAAGGGGGGTTTTAGTGTAAATGGATTCACTATCATACTTAGTTAGTTAATCGCCTTTCTAGGATTGATATATTCACACCAAACTTAAGTTTACTTAGGTTTTTTTTTTTTGTGTCACTTCATAGCATTGAGACATCTATTCTCATGACTTGAGACACCTATTGACACTTGCTCATACACTTTTCAAGTGAGCTCACAAGTGTCCCACCTATGGAGGGATAGTTAGAGTTTCACTCCTACCTTCTCACCTCCTCATCCTTTCCTACATAAGAAAGACTTGGTCATTGTATTACATGCTCTGATCTATATTGATGCATATAATATTGTTCTTATTTTGTTCACTTGTGGAAATTTTGTTTCATGCTCTTGATCTTGGTATTTTCCAACATATTGTTGGTAAGGTAGGAACGATAAATGATAAAAAAAAAAAAAGATATCTAAAGTATTACAAGTGTTAAATATGATTCCCTAATCCCTTCCATTGTTTTGGGATCTACATGGATAAAATACAAGAAATTACATCAAATACATATGAGGATAAAGAGGGTAATTTATTCATTATAATCTATATTGTTATTTTGTTATTTTCTAATAACATTATCTTGTTGTCTCACATAATGAGGGCTCTCTGGAGACAACTTGATATTTTAGTTATGTTATGTGATAAGCATTAAATTTAGGTTAATATACAAAAAACCAATTGTGGATTTTAATATTTCTAAAAAGAAGGCATGTGAGGTGACTATTACATTTAGAGATGAGAAGGTTGAGGTTATTTCTTCATATCTTTATTTGGGAGGCCTTTTTTTGGCTCACACTAAATAACTTAACACTAACTATTGAGTTGAGACTAAGTAAGAGATATGTTTCTCTTATCATCCTTGAAAATCATCCCTTTCAAATTCAATTTTATGACATTGAAATGAAGATTCACATATATCATTCACTAACAATGCCTATCCTACATTATGATTGTAAGATTTGACACCATTCTTATAGACTATAAATTAAAATTAGATAGAAAGAAAATAAATTAGGTTAATATAAAGCACTACATAATATATGTTAGTTTTATGTCTATTAGTGCTATTTTACCCATAAATTGTAGGTTGTTGAAAATTTGTTTCCCGATAATAGAATCCTTTAACTTATATAATAAATTATTTTAGAATATAATATCCAACATTCAATTATAATGAACATATTCATGCTAAGAGGAGGAAGAGGACAAAAATGATTTAGATCCTTTAACTTATAGAGATTTTCTAATTTGCTTGGATCCATGAGAAATTGAAAACTTCCATGTAGAAAGCATGGGCCATCCACTCAGAAGCAAAACATTCTTCTTCAAGGAGTTTGAGATTAGCCCTTCAAACATGGGTTGTGCTAATTTTCCATAAAGATTTCTAAATCTGAGGAATACAACAGAATGAAATATTTTATGAGAGCATAATTATAAAATGATTCATCCAATTTCTCTGAGCTTTAGAAGCCCTTTGCATTTTAAATTTGTCTGTTATAGGAAAATGAGTATCATGGTTTTATTTGTGTAATGTGAGAACTCTATTGATTTTTTTTAATTTTTAATTTTTTGAATTTTTGTAGGCACCTCTACCCTGTCAGCTTGGGCAGTTAGATTTGAAAAAAATACAACAGTTATTAAGTCTACCCTTTTACCTTCTGTCCAAAATAAGCCTTATCTAAGAGGGATAAAACTTGGGTACGTATCTATGATCACCATGTATGTATTTTTATCAATATATAGTTTAAAAAATTATATTAAATATATGAAGAGATATTCATATTATATATAGTTTTTAAAAATAAGATAATATTTATATTAAAAAAATATGTATTATTGTGTTTAATAAATTGTAGGCCAAAAGTTCCAATCACAAATTGAATCACATAATAATCTATTGTTTAATACAATATTTTTTTTTTAAATCTATATGAGCCCATAACCATGATAGCTATAGATACATTTTATAAGAAGAATAATTGTTTGAAGAGAGGAGTGTGAATATATTTGTTTTGAGGTTTGACCAAATTCGTATATTAGCAATATTAAAATATATTAGAAGTTAAGTTTTTAATCTTAATTTATTTAAATAATCTTTTAATTTAAATTATTGTATTTAAATAAATTTTTAGTTTATTTTCTATCTTGTTAAAAAATTATATTTTTAAGTTATAATCATTGAACATTTTTACATATGATTTACAATTTTTTTCTTAGGAATATTAGATTTTTCAACAGTTATATATGATGTATTAGGTATTATTTAATTAATTAGAGAAGTTGTTTACTTTATAATATATTTTTAAAGAGCAAATATTGTTGAATGTATTGTTCTTATGTCACCATCAAGAAATGTTTCTAATTAGAAATTATATGTTACATTTACATATTATAAATGAAATATATTTTAAACAAATTTATTTAAAATAAGTATACCACACTCACAACTAAATATAATAATTTATCTAATTTAATATTCTATATTATACACTTTAAAATATATGAAATATCTAATAAACATATAAATCATATAACATATCTTCTAAAATTTTCAACTATCTTTTGATTGTAAATTCACGTATCATTTAAATTCATCATTAATACATCATTTACTTTCTACATTTTCCTCTATCAGTATTCATAATTTTACTAACAATATCACCTTTAGTGTATGCTTGGTAGATAGACTTAATTTAAAGGACCTATTTTTTTGTTTTGTTTTTTTAAAATGGAGGTCATACACAAATTATTTGTAACTACCCACACGGGACCTTCTTGAGCTGAACCTGAGGGGTATCCATTCCACCAAATTTATCCAGAACACAATCCTGACCTCATCCTGTTTGAATAATCTGTTATACAAAAAATTAGCAAATCATAGGTCATGCTAATTCTTAACAAATTAAAAAAACTCAAATAAATCAGATCTTTAAATAAATGTTATCAACAAAAGGTGGTGTTGCTAGTTATCATATGTTATTAGATTTGATGTGTTTTTAATAAAATTTATAACTGCAGAGCTGCTCTGTTGATTCATTTAGAACTTGATGTATTGCAGAACAAGTTAAGGTAAATGGATTTGTATGCAAGGATCCCAAGACAGTAAAACCCTCAGATTTCTTGTTCAAAGGGCTGCGTAAACCAGGCTTAACCAATAACACATTGAGCAGCAGGGTTACATCAGGAAGTGTGCAGAGCTTTCCAGGGCTAAACACATTGGGCATCTCAATGAACAGAGTAGACTTAGCCCCTGGTGCAACAGAGATTGTTTATTTAATGAAGGGTACCATTATTGCTGCCTTTGTCAGCACCAATAATGTTTTATATTCTCAGAAATTGAAGAAGGGAGATGTGTTTGTGATACCAAGGGTGTTAGTGCATTTTCAGCAGAATATAGGATCTTACAAGGCTGTGGCAATCACTGCATTTAACAGTCAGTTGCCTGGAGCTCAGATTCTTCCTTTTACACTTTTTGGGGCTAGTCCTTCAATTCCAGAGGAGATCTTGGCTATGGCTTTCCAGATCAGCAATGAACAAGTGAAAGAAATCAGCTCTAAATTTACTCCACCATAATGATTGAATTTCATTATTATCGTCCAGATAATTGCATAGTAGTTGGCACTTCATTAAATGAATCTGGAAATTAAAAAAATAAAAGTGATATGGTTTTACAGATTGGTTCAGATCGAATGATTGGCTGGTTTATTAATTGATTTGGTGTCTGTGTTTAGTCTCGATTGTAAAATAAATTTAAAGTTAGAATTACAGCAATGTACAATTTTATTCCAATTAGAACAAGGAATAATTTCTAGTATTTGGATTAATTTATTTAAATCTTTCTTCATCTCAAATTTTCATGATTTGAAGATGATATGTTTCATGAATCTCTGATTTTGGGTATAAATTTGTTGATTTGTTTAATGAATCTCTAGTTTTGGGTATAAATCTGTTGATTATTTTATTGAACAGATTATGTTTAGTTTATTTTTTTATTGATGGAATCACTAACTGATAACTGCAAATAAAAGTCTTAATATGCACCACCCCATTCACATGATCTACCCTCCACCCATGCGGAGGCACTCTAGGGGAATCGAACCCGCATCATCTGTGTTTTCCTACAAGTTGACTGGTCTACCCCTGAGGGCTTAATCTTTTGGAGTTTGATTTGTTGGTTTTTTAAATTTTTGAATAAATATTTAATTCCAATGCATTTTGCTATATTTTGAAGAGTCTTTTTGTGCAGATCAATTTTAAGGAGCAAAAATATATCTTTTAGCAATGTAAGAAACATTAGGCAAAGTTTAATGATTTCTTAGAGCACTGGTTTCGTTTACAGCTTACCTGAGGAAGCACCTGTCGCTATTTTGGTTTAGTTTGTGGTTTGCATCTCCACTTGCCCCACCAACGCCTGTGTGTTCTCTTCCCAACTGCGGTTTACTGAAATTAAGATTGGAAGAGATCACCATGAACTGAGAACTGGATCTTGCAGTTAATCAGATATCTTGAGTAAGGTCGGTCTCCTTTGTAACTTCAATTCTGCACAAAGAAGAAAATTTCAAGCTATTCCTTGTAGATTGATCGATGGAGTGCTGTACAGATTGAGCCATGATAGTGTTTTGCTCAGCTAGCAGCTACCCAGAGCAACCTTCAGCAACAACGACCTGGCAGATTGGTAGTGGGTTGCTCTGTATCGGGCAAGTAGTCCGCCCTCCGCGAGCAAGGAGGCCCTAGCAAGGTAAACCCACCTATTCGCCCTGATTATCATGCTTCTGCTTCTTGTTGTTCATCAACACAAATGCAAGATGACCCAACCATGGTTAGCTTCCTTATGGATGAATATGCATGTGTTTTCTAGTTCCAAATGAGTGTTTCAGGTGGAGCAGGGGTCTCACGAAGTAAACATTAAATATATTATAACATTAATTAGAATCCTTCCTTAAATAATAGGAGCCTTTACCTTCCAGATTCAAGATTCCAGTGATGTATTGTGAGTGGGGTTAGAAATTGTTCAACCAGTTTAGAAATTTTTTTCCCACACGTCTATCATTTGGGGTTTCTAAATTATTATCAATTAATTATTTTATTATTTTATATTTATTTACTCTTTGAATTGAATATTCAAAATAATAAAATTGATGATACTATCAACTTCCATAAATCTCAAAGTGTAAACTGCACTATAAAATTAATAGGACCAATGGCTTTAAAATATTCCCAAATAATCTTTGTAGCACCCATTGAATTTTTTTAGGAAGCCCCCATTCATGGGACTCCACACTAAGGCTACGGTCTCATTCAGCTTCAAGATTTATTTTGAAGGAGCAAGGGTTCCCATGGAGCGAAAAAAACAATATGCTACTAGATTAATTAGAATCTTTCCATGAAAAATAGCAACCCCTAGTTTTCAACAAGGGTTTTTAAATTCCCACCAATTAATTTTTTTATTATTTTTAATTGTATTTACTTTATTGAGTTCAATATGTAAAATAATAAAATTGATGAGACCACTAGTAATTCATGGGATCACCCACTTTAAAATATTCCTAAAAAATCTCAATACCACCCATTAGAATTTTCTGTGAAGCTCTCGGTCATAGGACCCCACCCTAAAGGATCAAGATATACCATCTAATTTAGGGGCATGAAACATGGTGCCTAACATTATGGAACATGGGGGAAATGCTTATTCTCCTAACAAAAGGCATGTCTATGGCATAATGTACCATGATTTTAACATGCAATGACATAACATAATAAATTGTCAATTATGTTGATGGGACCCACAACAATGACTAATTTTACTATTTCAATGTCATTTTTTGTCACTAACTTTAATGTTCAATGTTCCCACTATTTTTCATACAAGGTCTCTTTCCACTATTTTTTGTGTTTTTCCTTAAAACGTGTTGAGACAAAATTTTAAATAGTTTTTTAATTTATTGCTATCATTTTTTTATTCAAGATGTCAAATTGAGTTGTGGAGGGACCTATAATGGTAGCTTCACAAGTTTGAGAGGGGAAAAAACTAAATACAAGTTGTGAATCAACATAATTCTTCTCAATATGTTTATGTAATACCCCAAGTTGACATGTTCAAAACAAAACCTAACAAAAAACATTTTTTTGAAACAATGACAACAATGTCGAGAATGCAACAATGGCATGTCACACTTGCACAACAATGTGCACACAAGTGTCAAAATCACACAATAACAAAGACACCATAAAAACTTCACCATTGGATAAGCAAGGTGGAAATAATGGTCTAGATTAACCACTCATGGGATAAAACAACCATGATGAACATATGAGAAAGAGAGGAAACCACCTACATGATAATTGGTTAGTAAACCATGGTCCCATTCTCTTGTAACACCACACTAGAATAGGATGAGGGAATCATCAACCTCCAATCCATGCCTAAACAAACTAAACAAATCTAAACAAGGAAAAAAATTCACAAGAGGCTGCCTAAATAGGAGGCACAAACTCTCCACTAACTGGAATGATGAGAAACCACTTTTAGACAATCACATGCTTCCCAAGACATCTCACCACAACATGACAACACACAAATAGAAGAAGACTACTCCATAATATTGCATGACCCATGATGAATGTTGAGAATACAAACAAGGCCAATTATGAAAGGCTACAACTTTCCCAAGTCTTCACAAGATTAGGTACACAATCTCCCTAACCCTAGGTTTGATAATTGGGAAACTTTGAAAGAAGGCACATGAAATGAGGTAATATAAGCCACAAGTTCTCAAAGAAAACACATAGGAACATGAACATGACAACACTAGACCCCTAGGACCATGATTAATGAATTTCATTTACATGGTTTTCCCATATGAAGCCTCAAAATAAAGAAGAAAGATCAAGTCTTGAAACAAAGGTACAAGACTAAATTTGTTAAGGGTTCTAACAACTAAAATAATTGGAATGGGAAAATATGCAAGGCATAAAAAATAGAAATCACACATTTGTGTGCAATAAATACACCAAATATTTATGGAAGGTAAATTAGGGAAAAAAATTGTGTATCATTTGCATGAATTTTTTCAATACATGAGGTCAATTGGTAGGCCATTTAGCAATTGATGTTGCTTGTTCAAAAAAGGTCTCAATGGAGAAGCGATATCTTAAAATCAACTATGCATCCACTTACAAGGATCCAATCATGACTGAGATAAAACCTCTAAATAAGGAAGATCATTCAGATTGATTACTAATAGGCACATGCTATTTTTTTCAATAGGGAGAGAGGGAGATGGAAGGAGAAATGGGGATAAAGAGAGGTAGAGGGGGAAGAGTAAGAGAAATATGGTAAGTAGATAGAGATAGGGCATAGAGATAGAGATGGAAATATAGATGGAGATAGAGGAGAGACATATGGAGATGAGAGAGGACAGAGGGATAGGTAGAGATAAAAGAGATAAATTTATAAAGAGGGAGAGAGATAAATAAAAAATAGAGATAGGAAGTGATATATTTATGGTTAGAAAGGGAGATAGATCTAATATATGGGTAGAGAAAGATGTAGAAGTAATAATATAAAGAGAGAAGGAGAGATGGGAGAATAAATATGGGGATATAGAGATAGACAATGTAGACACATGAAATTGACATCATGCATTCAATTAGGTCATATTCATCCATTCATCAAATAAATCAAGTTTATTTATCAATCTCCTAAAGTCATCAATTTAAATTAAATAAATCAACTTGATCCTAACATCACCCTCCTTGATTAAATAAATCAAACCTTCATTTAATTAAGTCTGAAATCACCTTTCATCCCCCTTTGGATTTAAGTAAATCCCTAAATCTAAGTCAAATGGGTCAAAAAATCTTAAATATCATCTAAGCTAATCTAATCCTGATTAAACTAACCTAACCACCCATCACATCCTCTAGCTTTTCCCACTTGCACCAATAAATCATTTAAATTCATTTATAAAATCAGCATTTTCCATCAACATGGCATCTTTGAGGAATATTCTCTCAATTTTGAATTCAAAAGAAAATTGAAATGTACATCCAACAAGGCATTTAATAGGTCTTACATGTCTCTTACATGTCCCTTGCAAAGGTCAAAGTTAGCATTTAACTCTCAAATTCAAATTTGAATCTCCCCCTCTTTGGCACATTGACCAAAATGTGTTCATTTCTCATCCATTCACAAGTTGACAAGTGGACTCTTCTCATTGGCTTATCTTTAGTCCCACATTCTCCATGTTTGGCATACTTCTATCATTCTATTTTATAAATACAGACCTTCTCTATTGTTCTAATCCTCCACAATCTCCACAATCTTAGCATTTCATCTACAAAGCTAAGGCAAAGTCACTCTCTTCAATTGAGAACTAATTTTTCCCACCTCATATCATCCTCACAAGCATTTTTATATCATTTTCATCATGGAGGTTAGCAAAGGATTGGGAAAGAGTTTCTTTCCATAGAAGCACCAATCCACTATGAGATATGATTTACTTCGCGTTTTATTGTATGCTTTTAATTAGTTTATCTAATCCTTCTCCTAAAGTCATCAATTTAAATTAAATAAATCAACTTGATCCTAACATCACCCACCTTGATTAGATAAATCAAACCTTTATTTAATTAAGTCTGAAATCACCTTTCATCCCCCTTTTGATTTAAATAAATCCCTAAATCTAATTCAAATGGGTCAAAACATCTTAAATATCATCTAACCTAACCACCTATCACATCCTCTAGCTTTTCCCACTTGCACCAATAAATCATTTTAATTCATTTATTAAATCAACATTTTCTATCAACATGGCATCTTTGAGGAATATTCCCTCAAATTTGAATTCAAAAGCAAGATGAAATTTACATCCAACAAGGCATTTAATAGGTCTTACATGTCTCTTACATGTCCCTTGCAAAGGTCGGAGTTAGCATTTAACTCTCAAATTCAAATTTGAATCTCCCCCTCTTTGGCACATTGACCAAAATGTGCTCATTCCTCATCCACTCACAAGTTGAAAAGTGGCTTCATCTCATTGGCCAAATCTTTATCCCACCTTGCTCTCTCATAAGCATTCTTCCAACTTAAGAATCTTTAAATAGAGGCTCCATCCTTCAACACAAAATCTACAAAGCTTATGCAAAGTCACTCTCTTAAACTGAGAACTGATTTTGTCCACCATCATTTGCAACATCAAGCTTGTCAAGGGTAGAGAAAGGGCCACTTTTCACATCAAAGTAGCACCAATCCAATATGGGATATGTAACATCCATCCTCTTAATACACAAGTAAACTAAGGAATTTACAAGAAGGTAAATAAACTTAGTAAACATGAGAGAGAATTTTTTTTTTAATCATTTGTGTAAGCACAAGAATAGAGTATAATTTTTCCAGATAAAATTCAAACTTGAATTCACATGTATTCGTAACTAGAATCAAGATAATTCCTTAAAATATTCATTTATATCACATAAGATACACTTAACATAAAGAATAGTTTTACCTCATAGGTTTTGACTGTCATAAGCTAGAACATGGAGTTCACTGCATCTGGAATGTTGATCTCTATCTTCACAAGCCTCAAAGAGTCTACTGCTACAGAGGGAGAGCATCATCCGAGTGCTTTTCCTCCAACCACAGACTCAAGGAGTCCCCCACATGCTTCCTAACTGGAAGTGACCCGGCCCTTCTCGAAGAGTATAGATATAAGGAACTATCAAGTTTCTCCATCTCAATCCTAGGGATGTGTCCTACAAAACTCAATCGACCATACAACTCTAGATCCCTTCTAGGTAAGTATGATCATTCTGATTGGTCATGCCATCTAGAAACTCACCTCTGACTTGTCTTGGAACTGTCTCATCCTATAGTTTACTTACTTTATTTAGTACTCTAGTCACAAACTAGTCTGTATAGAAAATCCATTCTAGCCAATCTGACTTAGATATAATCTTTAGTCTAGGATATTCATTCAATGTAAAAAGTTATGCATTTCAAACCTTTAAAAAGTCCCTTATTGCATCCTTGCAATATCTAGGGTTTATGACTTCCTATCATTTTACTCTCAAGATTCATTACCCAACATCTTGATGCATTAAATCAAGTTTCGACATTATCGTAGAATCTCTTAAGGTATTATAAAGACTTCCTGTCTTGTTCTATAGTTTTCCTCAACCTTTCACTGTCAATTAGTATATATATATATATACAATGTCATATTTGACATAAGAGTTATAGATTTCCTATTTCCTCATTGTTTTCAATACTAGGGTTTAGCTTCTCTAACTCATTTCATGGAATATCGACCATTCTTTTTTTTTTCTCCAACGGTAATAATATAAGTGTAACAAATCATAAGAACAAAATGCTTCTAGACTTTCCTTGACCACTTGGTATTGCTCAAGTTCAGATTTCACGTAACATGACTAGGCACAGTATTCGAGGTATTTCCTCACCAATATAATATCTAAAATAATACTATTTTTCCATAATGCTCAAGGTTAGATATTAGGAATCCCATACGTTAACCATCTAAGTGTCAGGTATTGTGTCTTGCCCAATGTCTCATGGTCACACAACTATAGATCCACTCTAACTATGTATGACACTATTGGAGACACTAGGCCATCTAGAGCACTGTGGACCGACAATACATGCAGAGATGGATGCATTACTTTGGTCAAATATTTTCATGCATAAACATTATGGATTAAATGTTGTTGTATGTCTACCACCCTAACTCACTTATAAGCTGTCATGACTTACAGTAAGTTTAAATTGACCTTTCACTCAAGGTCTAAAGTAAGTGGGATTCATGCAATTCAGAGTCCATACTAAGACAATCGACTCCCATCTTGGGTTTGTTTCGACCAATTAGGTTACCTTTGTAACGAGGACCTTGTCACTCCTCACCTTGACTCCAATCTTAGTGATTACACAAACTGAATCATATTTACTATTCTAGGTATATCATGGTTCACCACATCTAAATAGATTATCATATAAGATAGAATCATCTTCATACTATACTAGGAATTCCTTTCCTTTCCTTAGTTAAATAATGTGAATTTGTCATGGATGATCACTCTTATTACCCTTATGAGCTTAGGTAGTATCTCTACTCTCACTTAAATAGAGGGTAGTTATCATTAATTGCTCAATTCATCTCTAGTGACCTGGCTAGCATGCAAGCTGTCGCTTATTATAACCATAATCTTAATAACTATACCCTTATAAATCTACATTAGAACTTTATACAAGTTGATTCATCTTTTAGTTGAGTGCTTTAAGCATTCACTTGCTAAGGCCATATCGGCCATAAACACTATATACACCTAAAAATGGTTACATCACATTGTCTGGTAATTAATTAAATATTTTTAATGTTTAATTAAAATCTTCTGATTCCATCTACGTATACATAAATTTAAATAATTTATTTATATTGTTCTTTATTTCATTTTGATTAAATAAATAAGTTTATTTAATCATCTTTTCATATTCATTTCTTAATTGATTAAATAAATATTATGGTTTATTTATATTAATTATCATATAATCTTAGTTTGAATATGTTATTCAAATAAAGATTAAAATATTCCTTTCTTCTATATATATTCTTCTAATATCAATTCATAATTAAATATTCCAAAATATTTAATTAATTTTTCTAAAATTTTATATTCTTCTAAAGTCATATCATAATTAAATATATTAAAATATTTAATTAAAATCTTCCATAGTCTTTAAAATCAAAAATCAAAATTCATTAAATGAAATGAAATAAATTTATTTATTTAATTTTGAGGATTATCTTCAACACCCGTGAAACAAACTGCCCAAACAGAAAAATTAATTTTCTCTATTTCTGTGCAGGCTTGTTCCCGTGGGTTGAAGACAAGAATCCATCCTTCTCTCCAACCTCTCAACCTCTTCCATCTTCTTCTCAACTTCTTCATCTTTCACCATTCAAACCTACCAGACAATCTCACTGCCGTAGATTCTTGCCAGCCAGGATTTTGCCTGAGAAAAACTATAAATATGACTATCGGGAGCTCCAAATGATATAGAAGTTTTAAGCAAGAAAATTATAGTCAAATTGCAAGTAGTAGCATTCATAGCATTTACAGTATTTTCATAGCTTAGAATCATAGCATAATATAGCATAGAATCATGGCATCTTCCATTCACAGCCCCTGTGCATAATCCACAGCCCCTGTTCATATCCGTCAGCAATTTCATTCCATTAGCATATAGGATAGAATAGAATTTCCTTTTTGCATACTCGTTCTACAGGTTGCCATTTGGAGAAGCTGAGCTTACACAATCTGAGAGCCACAAGCTTCAAACAAATCTCTGGAGATAGAGAAAGACAGAACGTTTCTGAAGAAATTCTCTTTTACATTCAAGTTTTATTTCAATTTCTTTAGTTTAAAGTTCTGTTAATTGTGTTTGTGTTTTCAATTAGATTACAAATTAAGCATACACATTTTTGGCACCCATCGTGGGGCTCTTTGCCCCTGTTTCTCATATTTTTTGTAATTTATTTTGACAAGTTACAGGACAAAAACAGCGGAATAGCGCAGGAAACACGTCTTCCAAACTTCATCTCCAGTTTAGCGCATTTGATAGATTTTGTAGCGCCCGTAATACTTTTTGCAGCGCCTGTAATACTTTTTGTAGCGCCCTTAATATGTATTGCAGCGCCCTTAATATGTATTACAGCGCTATTAATTAGTATTGTAGCGCCTTTAATAGATTTTGCAGCGCCCTTAACCTCTGTTATAGCGCATTCCTGTACTTTGTAATTTGAAAGTTTAAAATAGTCTAACTAACTCCGACGCGACCGCGGAAAGTTAGTAAATTTTTTAAAGATAAAACGAATCAATCCTAGGGTAGACACTTAATTTCAAAGGAAGCAATCCTAGGGTAGGCATTAAAGGTAAAATGAAGCAATCCTAGGATAGGCATTTCACACTTTATTTTTGGCTAAAAAGAATTTTTTGTTTGTGTGAAGCAAAATCTTCACTTAGTTTGGAAAATCTTCATTTGGGGCTTAAAATACAATTAGTGATTGCTTTGTTTTTGGTGATAGGCCTATGCTCTCCCCTTAACTAGGTGATCAAAATGCCAAACTCACCTATTTCCTTCATGCAAATTTCCTATTTTATTAATACCTTTTAGAAGGCCTACCGTAGAGGGAAAAAGTACTCACCCTACGGGAACGACCTAAGTGGGAACAACTAAAGCCAAGTTTTCCAACCCACTATAATCAAATGCGGATGGTTGACGAAAATCCCATTCGATGGTAGTGTGCATTGATAACCATCCCCAAAGCCTTTGTTCTAAAGGTAGGGAGGTCTCTCGAGGGAGTCTATCATTTGCCGCACCGAACGGAAACCCTTACTAAGAACCTAGTGTAGTATCTTACCGAGTCAGTTTCCGAACATTATATTAATCACAGTGTAGGGGAGGGAAGAATCTACCCCCAAGATACTCACCATATAACTGCCAAGGATTGTTTGCTCAGGGGATCCAGTATCCACTTCCGTCACTCTGAGTACGCACCTGGAAAAGACAAAAACACGGGCGCCCTTTCAGGGGTGACACGGCTGTGTGAGTCGACACAGTTCTAAGATGTGGGCTGTTGATTACTATGACCTACTTGAGAATTAAGAGTGAGTCTTTTTGAAGTGCTTATCATGTGTAAAACCTGTTAAAAACACTTTTTGAACAATATTTTGATTATACACTTGATGTTTAGCATAGGACTTAAGACAACCATTTTACAACTTGTTTGATGTGTTTTCAATGCACTAATTCAGATAAGATCATCCAAAAGCACTCATCATCACGTTGATTAATCTCATGTTATGAGATTGGAAATCTACAACGTTTGAAAAGAAATCCGTTTTCAAAAGGATTAAGAAGCCAAAGAAACATCTCAACCACAAGAAACTATTGAAGAAGCAACGATTCTTGTATCAAAGCCGAAAAGTTTTACTCAAATATAGAACCTTTCTTCATAGGTATCATGATTGTGTTAGAGGTCTTTCAGATGATTATTCCATAGAACCTTTGTATTCACAAGCTTACTTTCAAAGAAGAGCCCTTTCTCAAAGGCATAACCATAGTCAACGCATTCGTTTCAGTTATATTCCCCAACCCGCAATTGAATATTCTACTCATCCAAATCAAATTTTGCAATAGAGAACTTAGAATACATTAGGAATTCATTATAAAAACCATCCTTTTTACAAAACCATGATCAAAACTTCATAAAGTGCAAAATCATCCTTTTCTTGATCTTTTGCTTACTTTCCCGCTAACAGGATTTTCATCCTTCCACTTAGGGAACAACACAAGCTAAAGATTATAAATTTTGTGTAAGTCATAGAATCTTAATTCTATCCTGACTTTCATATATATCACATAAATTGCACTATTTCACTCTTTTGATCAAAAGTGAGTAGAATTTGGAGCAAAACCTATGCCTGTCTTCACGAGATCTCAAAAACAAATGGAAAAAGATGAGGGAGAAACCACTACAAGTAAAATGGGTGACCGTAATGAAAAAGAAGAGGAAACGTTTAATCTTGATGATTTAACAGATGAAAAACTTCAAGAAGCAGAACAAGATCCCCAATTCCATACTCTTATGGAAAAGATTTTAGAATGAAACAAAGAATGATACTTTCTTTCATTAGCTAATCAACGAGCTAAGTTACCTCACAATTTCGACTTAGAAGGGATTAAACAAAATCCTGAAACTCCTCCTAATGATTTTAGTGCTCTTAATCAACAGATAAAAGAATTACAAGGGCAAATAAAAGAGATGCAAGGAGGTACGACAAAGAAATATGTTTTAGAAGACATATCTCCTTATCCATTTGATAGGAGTCTTCAAATGATCCCATTTCCAAAACATTGCGAAATTCCTAAGTATGATAGGTATAATGGAAAAACTGATCCCATTGACCATGTTAGGGATTTCCGAAACATGAGTTTAGAATTTTCCTATGACGATACTTACTTGATGCGATTATTTCCACGAAGTCTAGGTGTACAATCCATGGAGTGGCTTTCAAAAATCACTCCACCTATCAAAACTTTTGAGGAGTTGATAAATCAGTTTATATCACAATACTCCTACAACATTCAACACCAGATAACAATGCTTGATCTTTGTAAAGTGAAACAAAAAGTAGGAGAACCTTTTACTACATTTTTACAAAGGTGGAGAAGGTTATTTGCACGATATTCTCGTCCTATTCCTGAAAAGGAAAAAATGGATATCTTTATCAACAGCCTTGATCCAGAATTAAGCTATAGGCTTAACCTTCATTGTCCTCATAACTTTGAAAAATTGATTGAAAACGCAATCACCATTGAAGGGGCCTTGGTTAAACGAGGAGTGGTAAAACTTGATAATCCAAGTACATCAAATCAAAACAACAACGATAAAACAAGGTTTTGGAATAAAAACAAAAATGTTGTCAATGATGGTATAGTGGATGCAAATAATTTACGAACAAGACCATCTGTTTTCAATCTATCAAGTGCTCCACAAAACAATCAACCAGGACAAATTTCCAAACAAGAAAACATGACCAATCAAAATACCAATCAAAATCATGGTAATTTCAATAATAATCTTGGCAATACCCAAACATCAAATTCGTCTAAACCTTCGTTCTTTTCAAATCTACAGAATTTTACCGCTTTGGGTCAATCTCTTGAGTCTGCTCTCGAGGAGCTTCTTGATAATAAGGTTATCACCTTACCACCACAAAGAGATTATGAGCCACAAGTCAAACCACCATCATGGAATGATTCGTATTATTGTAATTATCATCGATGTAAGGGTCATAGAACGAGCAATTGTCAAGCTTTGAAAAATCTAGTACAAGATTTAATTGACAATGGTACCATTACAATTGAGGGACATCATACCAATGACGATCATCAAGCATTCAAAGATCCTTTACCAAATTATCAAAAGGGGGAAACGTCAAATACTAAAGCCAAAAGCATACATAATGTTGAAGACAATATAATCCGTCACATCCACGCAGATGATCAACGGGTTAATGTTATCAAAATCAAAGGAAAACAAGAATATCAACAGGTTAATCTGACAACCAGAGGTCAAGCAAAAGTTGTTCTAAAAGGAAGTTCATCTTAAACAACTATTTCTCCTCCAAGTCAGTATAATCTGGTTGATCAATTGAGAAAAACATTAGCTCAAATATCCATTCTTGAACTTCTCAAAATATCTCCCATACATAAGAATATTTTAGAAGAAGCTCTTGTAAATACAACTATTGATACTGATCTAGATGTAAAAAGATTTCAAGCCATGGTGGGACATTTATCTTCACCCACTTGTCTTTCATTTTTCGATAAAGATGATGCTTCCATGACACATCCACATAATTCCTCGCTCTATCTTGAAGTCATGATCCATAAACATCGAATTAGACGTGTCTTAATAGATGGAGGAGCCGGTTTGAATATCTGTACCTTAATAAATGCCTTAGGAATATCAGAAAATGAAATTGATCCATGAAGGAAGATAATTATCAAGGCATATGATGATGAAGAAAGAGCTTCTAAAGGATTGATATTGTTGCCTATCAGAGTGGGACCTGCTGTGAAGAATACATTTTGTCAGGTTCTAGATCGAGATCTTTCTTATAACATACTTTTGGGTCGACCATGGATTCATGATATGCAAGCAGTACCATCAACGTATCATCAATGCATCAAGTTTCCTTATGAAGGACAGGAAATAACTATACAGGCTGATTACAATAGTACCCAAACTTGTTCAAATCTTAGAGTAACTCAAGATGTCTTTGTGCCACACAATAGGGAAGCTCTTGCTGTTTCTTCTTCCAATCTAAAAGTCCATTTGCAAGAATTGACAAAGAATCTTGATACTAAGCTGAAGTTTAAAGACAAAGGGGTAGGTGAATATTCACTATCTCTTTCTACCTTACCTCCTTCTCCGAGGTCACATGGGCAGCCTACCTTATTAAATCAAAAGATTGCAACAGTTTCTACATCTCAAGCTTCTGTGCCAATCACAAAGTTTGATGGAAAATTCATTAGAGCTAATACCACTGAAGAAGAAGCTGAAGATAGGGACATCCTAAATTGGCTATACAAAGATGAAGATGAATCTCTTTTGCATATTAAGTTGCCTAAAGAACAATATGGTAAGGGGTACGCTATCATGCAAAAGATGGGCTATGAAGGAAATGGTCCTATAGGGAAATGAAGAGAAGGAATTGTGGAACCAATTCGACCTATTTCAAAGCATTCAAGTGATAAAACAGGACTTGGATATGGCAAAGATAAAGAAGACTCTACTTCGCAGCAAACACAGTTAACTCATGAAAGAGGATCAGTGTTAGATAAATCTCATGAATCAGTTTTCCAATTGCAGAATAGTTCAGATACTGATTCTAATGAATATGAATGGGATACCATTTATAATGATGAATTTTGGAGAGACAAACAAGTTGATATCATACACAAGTATGCACCTGTTCTTATACAAGGAGAAGGCTCAAGGCCTCCACTTGATTATGTTTTACAAAGCAATCATGACTCAAGTGAGGATGAATCAGATTCTAACGAGATTGACAATCAATAGGAGAATACCATCATAGACCTTGTCTATCATGAGGATGATAACCATATCATGACTTTGACAATTCAAGACCTTACCCAACCTAATGATCCTATGCCTTTAGTTTATCCAGAACTTATTGATTGGGACATTGATGCACCTATCCACATTCCTACATTCAATGATGACGAGGACATTATAAATTTCCTTTGTTCCTCAAAAGAAGAAAACAATTGTTTCATTCAAGAATCTCATATGCACGATTTTGATAAGGAGGGTGTTAAGTCTCTTAGCTGCAAAATAAATGAAATAAAAGATGGATCTATTGGTGAAAACCGAAAAATGGCAGTGATAGATCAAAACAAGAGAAAAATAAAGAGCGAATCCAACAGTGAAAACCTTTCTAAGGCACTGAAGGATGAGAAACTTGACACTCTTCCCAAGTATTATCATGAAAGATCTTCTATTTTGATCGAACCAACAAAATCAATCAACATAAGTACAGCAGAGCAGCCAAAAGTTTTGCAAATTGCAGCATCATTAACAGTTGAAGAAGTCCTGAAATTCATGCAATTCTTGAAGGAGAATCAAATTAACTTTGCTTGGTCATATGCTGATATGCCAGGGTTAGATCCTAATCTGATAATGCATCATTTATCTATCAAACCTGGGACAAAGCCTGTAATGCAAAAGCTCAGAAAAATGCATCCACATGTTGCATTATTGGTCAAAGAAGAATTAAAGAAGCTTTTGGATGTTGGATTCATTCAAACTATTGATTATGCCAAATGGATTTCCAATATTGTACCTGTTTCAAAGCCAGATGGAAAGATCAGAGTTTGTACAGATTTCAGAGATTTAAATAAAGCTTTCCCTAAAGATGACTTCCCTTTGCCCAACATAGATATGATTGTTGATTTAACTGCTGGCCATGCGATGGATTTTCAGGATACAACCAGATAAAAATTGCACCAGAGGATCAAGATAAAACAACGTTTACATGCCCTTGGGGTACTTATTGCTAGAATGTAATGCCATTTGGATTAAAGAATGCTGGAGCTACTTATCAAAGAGCAATGACAACTATTTTTCATGACATGATGCATACATTCATGGAAGATTACGTTGATGATTTACTTGCCAAATATCACACACGAGAAGAACACCTGGAAATCTTATCAAAAATCTTTATCAGAATGGAGAAGTTCAATGTTCGACTAAATCCAAAGAAATGTGTCTTCGGCGTTACATCTGGAAAACTCCTAGGATACATTGTTTCAGAAAAGGGTATAGAGGTTGATCCAGAAAAGGTACAAGCTATAATGGACATGCCGCCACCACGAAATATCAGTCAACTTCGATCATTACAAGGAAGATTACAGTCCATCAGAAGGTTTATAGCTCAATTAGCAGACAAAAGCTTGCCATTTACACATTTATTGCATAAAAATGTCCCATTCAAATGGGATGATAAATGTGAAGCAGCATTTAATCAGATAAAGCAATATCTTACGCATCCACCAGTTTTAATTCCACCTATTCTAGGAGAGCCACTCATACTCTATATTTCAGCAACAGAAGTATCTTTGGGAGCATTGCTAGCACAAGAAGATTCTACAGGTAAGGAAAGGGCCATATATTATATCAGCAAAACCTTAACAAGACATGAGTTAAACTACAATTTCATTGAAAAAGCTTGTCTTGCAGTAGTGTTTGCTTCTCAAAAGTGGCGACATTATATGTTGGCTCATATAGTTAAGCTAATAACAAAAATTGATCCATTGAAGTACCTATTAAGTAGAGCTACTTTAACAGGAAGACTTGCAAAATGGGTAATGATCTTAAGTGAATTTGACATTCACTATGTAGATCGAAAAGCTATTAAAGGGCAGGTCATTGCAGATCAGTTAGCTGAAGCACCTTTACAAGAAGAAAATCCAATGCACATTGAGTTTCCTGATGCAGATGTCTTTACAGCAACAATTCAGAGATCGTGGGCATTATACTTTGATGGATCTTATACACAATATGGCTCGGGGGCAGGGGTTCTCTTTGTTACACCTGAAGGACATACCATCTCACGATCATATCGGTTGATGTTTCCTTGCACAAATAACATAGCTGAATATGAGGCATTGCTCATAGGATTGAAAATAGCTTTGGAATGGCAGATTACAGAGTTGGAAGTCTACGGTGATTCACAACTTGTCATTAATCAAATTAATGATGACTATCAAACCAAAGATGATAAGTTACTACCTTACAAGAACATGGTGGATGATTATAAGAAGTATTTTGTGTCAATCAAGTTTTCACAAATATCAAGGATTGATAATAAAGTTGCAGATGCAATGGCTACCATTGCTTCATTATTACAAATATCCAAAGATCAAACTAAGTATGAATTCTTGGTGGAACAATTGTTTTCTCCCGCCTATGATAATCCTGAAATCCAAGTCATATATCATTTAACCGGTTCTGATTCACCTTTATATGGCAAGACTTATACCTATCTTAAATATAACATCTTACCTCCAGATTTATCTCGCAACCAAAAACGGAATTTCATTCACCAATCATCTCGTTATACCTTAATTGCCAATATCCTTTATCAACGTGGTCTTGATGGTACACTCCTTAGATGTCTTGAATGTGATGAATCTGAAAAAGCCTTACAAGAGGTTCACGGTGGTATTTGTGGAACTCATTTGAGTGGTTTAACCTTAGCCAAGAAACTTGTCAGAATGGGATACTATTGGCCTACCATGGAGAAAGATTCTTTTACTTTTGTCAAGAAGTGTTCTAAATGCCAGATCCACGGGAATCTTATTCATGCACCTGTGCAAGAATTGCAACCTTTCGCTTCAACATGGCCTTTTTCTCAGTGGGGATTAGATCTTGTTGGTAAAATACATCCTTCATCGTCAAATGGTCATAAATTTATCATCACAGCTACGGAGTATTTTACAAAATGGATTGAAGTTGTTCCTTTGACGACAGTGACTGGTAAACAAATATCTTCATTTATCTTGAATTACATTATTTGTCGATATGGAATTCCTAGTTCTATAATTACTGATAACTTTCAAGAATCAGGATGTTGATGAACTTTGTGAAAGATTTCATATCCAACACAAGTTCTCTACACCTTACTATCCACAGGGTAATGGTCAAGTAGAAGCTTCCAATAAAACCATCTTGAAGATATTGAAGAAGACAGTAAATGACGCCGGTCGTGATTAGCATGTTCAACTCAACCCAGCTTTGTGGGCATACAGAACCAGTGTTCGCACACCAATAGGAGCTACCCCATATGCTTTGGTCTATGGAGCAGAAGCAATCTTACCATTAGAGGTTGAAATACCTTCAGTTAGGGTCTCACTCAAGGGATTGATAAGTGATGAAGACTACAGGGTTTCTCGCCTCCAAGAATTAGAATTGTTAGATGAAAGACGTCAACATGCAGCTGATCATTTGAAAGGTTACCAACAAGTTATGTCCCGTAGTTACAATCATAGAGTTAAATCACGAACATTTCAAGTGGGTGACTTAGTTTTGAGAGAAAATCCACGTACTCAGCAAGACAGAGAAAATAAAGGCAAATTTGAACCTAACTGGCTAGGTCCATTTGTTGTCATTGCAGCATACGGTTCTGGTGCGTATCAGTTATCCACATCAGAGGGGGACCTGTTTGAAGAACCGATCAATAGTATTCATCTGAAGAAGTTCTATGCATAAAAAGTCCTGAAAAAATCAAAAAAATCATTAAAAGTCCTGAAAAAATAAAAAAATTAGAAAAAAATCCTGAAAAAGTGCAATAAAAAAAAAGAAAACAAGTAGTGAAAACCTGGCAAACAGGCATTACTTGTGATTAAAATGGGCTCCTCCATTTATTAGTTTATGTCTTGTTTTCATTCGGCATTATCCATCCATATCTATCATCTGTATATATCTTTCATTATCCATATCATGCAATAGGAGTTCTTATCTTTCATCATGGCTTGATGAAATTTGTATATATCCATACTCTTTAGGTTGTGTTTACACTAGGGATAAAATGCAGAAACATACAAACAAGAGAGGGGCAACGATCTTTTTGAATATCACAAACAGACATAAAATAGTTTGACAAAACACAACAAACATTGTTGTATCAAATCAACCACAACATGTTTATTCAATGCCAATGGAAATCGAAACAACATGATCCAAACAACTATTGAAATGAGAATATCAATGATGATAACCAAATTGGATGATCTTAATCTGAATAAATGATTGGAATGCTTTAAGCAAAATTTGAATGGTTGTTTGATTTTTCTATCATATCTCTGGAGCAATTCAATGATGTACTGAACTAGAAAAGAAAGGAAAGAGTATGATTTTTCTTTGTCTGCTGTTTGCGAGGAAATCATTAGTACTATGCAAATTGGTCGCGAGACATGCTCTACTATGTATCATGGATGACATTTCAGAATTTGCATGGGAAAAGGATTAACTCTTGTCTGTTTATGCAAGCAATACTCAGGTCATCTCGGTTTAATTATACCTAGATGCTTGTATTAACTTGCTATATTAAAAATCATGAAAGCAATACTCAGGTCATCACTGGTGCTAACATACCCTTTGATGCTTGTATTAACTTTCAACATTTCAAAGCTCTATGATGATACAAAAAGCATGAATAAGCTCTCCAAATGGCAATATTGTATGGATGTTCTACATGGTTAGTATAGATTGCATTCATGTTAGAATCTGCATTTTGCATTCATAAATTTTCCAAAAGCTAGCAAAGAATCAAATGGTTTATATCTTTTTGAATACATGGCTGAGTATATTTTGACATTCACAAAAACATTATTTCATACATATATTTGCATTAGAAAATCATAAAATCAAAGCATACATTATATACATCATTACCATATACATTCATTCATCCAATAGATCTTATCTCATAAATCATGTATATATACCATGAAACCATCATATCGTACACATCATACATATAAGGAAATATACACATCATATATAATCATAAATTATCGCTACATTTCATATATCTCAAAAATGAATGTCAAAATGTACAAGGATGTCAACTACAAATGATATAACATCATCAAAAATGTGATCATCTCACGGTGTATACAAAATGTCTCAACAGAATATATATAATGAAAATGTCATCTACAAATGCACTAGGCAGTGTTATCCTCTGATGGAGCTAGTCTAGGACCTGTACCACCTGTCCCTGATGGACCTGCTCTACCTATCCCTAATGGTCCTCCTAGAGGTAAACGCTGTGTCACACCCTTGCTGGTAGTACGAGAGCGACCATGAGTAGACCGTGACTGAGCATAACTCTCCCGCCGCTCAGGTGGAACTGCATTGTGATATCTAGTCCGGTAAAACTCTGCCTCTCGGGTAGCTCTAGTAACCTCTCTCATCATATCACCCATCAAGGTGCTACCTGCTACTCTCTGTAGGCTATCTGCTAAGGCAATGGCCTGCTCACCTCACTGTCTAGCTGCGTCTCTCTCAGCAATAACTGAAGTCAACTGA
This sequence comes from Sequoia sempervirens, assembly GCA_007258455.2. Taxonomy (NCBI): domain Eukaryota; kingdom Viridiplantae; phylum Streptophyta; class Pinopsida; order Cupressales; family Cupressaceae; genus Sequoia; species Sequoia sempervirens. The sequence goes on from VDFB02384394.1 coordinate 187,540, forward strand.
CCCTGCAACTGTGTAATTAAGGCCTGTGCCTGTGATAGCTGAGTCTGTAAACTCTGTACTGTACTCTGCAGAGACGATATCTGGCCTGATACTGTCGGATCTACTAAAGGAGATGGATCTGTGTGTCTCATACGAGGTCCACCTCTACCACCTCTGCCACCTCTCCTACTACCTCTCCTGCCACCTCTATCTCCACCTCTACCATCACCACCATCATCTCCCTCTGATTCATCATCTCCTCCACTCTCATCATCATCACTGTCCTCTGAATCATCATCCTCTGACCCAGAGTCTCTCTGTCGACGTCTCTGTGCAATAATAGGAGCAATAGCTTCATCCGGATCAAACATACGTGGCGCTGGATGCTCTAGGACATACTGGAAATACTCTCGTGTTGTCCCTGCATCAAGGACGTCTACTCGGTAATCCCACATCTGTGCTTCCAGACTGGTAAACTCTGCCACCACTGTCTCATATGAAATCCGTGGACCCCACACTGCAAGCTCTGGCTGTCGCCGTGCATAAATCGAAGAACCCACAGGCATACCCTGAATCCGACCAAACTGTCGACATACTCGCCCAGCAAGAAATCTCTCAAGGATCCATGTAGTCCGCCCAATCAAAAATTTGGAAGTACAAACATATGGCATCTCCCTCGCATCCTCTGGCCATGGCTCACAATCTAAGTACGGTCTCCAGCATACTGTATCTAGACTATCCAATAACCGCTGCCAATGCACTAGTTTTCCCAGTCTCATCTAAGCAATAATGTGAGCATATCTCCATCTATATGCTCGACCAACTGGTCACTATCCTCGAGTCAATGGACATAAAATAGCAAAGTGCTCCCATGCCCATATCTGTAATAATGAGCACCCAACAGCAAAACTCTGGCCTCTACCATATACAATATGATGTAACTCATCATATAAGTGGGCTAGCATACATGTACCCCACACATACCGTGTCCCCTGCATCACCATACTCTCCAAAACATGACCCCATCTGATCACAAACCCCTTCGACCTATGGTCGGGGCACAACACACCTCCAATAAATCCTGCAAGTACAGCTAGTAGCGGCGGGTATGTATCTGTAATCTCACCCCATGGGATGAAGTATCGAGTGATCTGATCATCTCGGAAAATCCTCCTCAAAGAATCAGTGCCTCCAGCCTCTCGACTATCAAAAACAACTATCTCTCCCATCACTGGGATCCGTAAGATGCGATATACGTCCTCAGGGATCACTGTAATCTCGCCTGTCGGTAAATGAAAAGTGTTGGTGTCACTATGCCACCGCTCTGCAAGTGCTGTCAATAGAGCCCTGTTGAGGCGAACCTCAGGCATATCAAGTAATGCACTCAACCCACATGCATCAATCACATCTCTATCTGACTGTAACAAATGTGGAATCAATGTCCATGTGCTCAGAAATGTCTCTCGTAACTGCAAAACACCTAGTCTCTCCTGTCGACATATTATCAAAGCAACATCAATATCAAATCATCATAACATATCAATCCAAAACTGAATATCAAATTATTTTTTTTCATCATCATCATGAAATGCGAATAATATCAAAATCATGTTTGTTTTTAACAACCTTAGAAGCAAACGAATCAAATCAAACTATTTTTTTTTTATCATCATGGAACGCAAATAATCAACATCAAGTTTCTTTCTAAACAACTTTAGGAGAAAACTTATCTGTCCTATTTGTTTTTAACAAATTTAAAAGCAAATCTATCAGTTTATATTTGTTTTCCAACAACTTTGGGAAAAAATTTATCATTCACAACAACATACAATCATAAGCGCTACAAAACTGCTTATGGGCGCTACAAAATTCCTCATCGGTGCTAAAGAAACTTAGGCGCTAACGAATTAATTAATAGTGCTACGCTTTTGATTACGGGCGCTACGGAATTGTATGCGCTATGAAAAACATTAAGAGCGCTATGAAATTTATCAAATGCGCTAAGGAATTTCATGCGCTATGAAAACCATTAAAAGCGCTATCAAAACTATCATATGCGCTATAAAATCAATCGCGCTACGAAAATGTTCAAATGTGCTACGATATGTATCATATGCGCTACAGAATTAAGTGCGCTATGAAATATATTATATGCGCTACAAAAAGCTTTAAAGGCGCTAAAACACACTTTTTTATGTCGAAACATGGACAAACGTGCCACAAAACAGAAATTTTTTGAAAGACAGGAGATTTACGGAACACATACCAGAGGTCCATAGTGTGCTGGCCACTGATGTCATCGAATACACTCGAAACGGTGCTGGTGAGCTGGAAGTGCCATAATTATCAACTCAGAGCTCAAAATTTGTAAATTTTAGTAGGTTAAAATTGAAAATGACATGGAAAATGACATTTTCAACCTATGTAATGGTAAAATTGGGGCATTTTATCATATTTTAACATAGTAGGGGTAATTTCTTCATCAATTTTTCATTTCATATCTTTTCGGGTCAATTTTCTTCATATCATTAGTTTCAAACGATGAATCGACATCTTCAAAATCATAAAAATCGAAAATTTTTGCAAAAATCCATAAAAAAAAATAAAAAAATTCACAAAAATTCAAAATATTATCGATTCATTGTTTGCGGGGGCATATACCTATTAACATTTCGACAGTCAACATTTGGGGAAAATTTCAAAATTCTTTGAAGCAATGCGTAAAACACATCACTTCAAAGAGGGGCAAAATGTATACACCTAAAAATGGTTACATCACATTGTCTGGTAATTAATTAAATATTTTTAATGTTTAATTAAAATCTTCTGATTCCATCTACGTATACATAAATTTAAATAATTTATTTATATTGTTCTTTTTTTCATTTTGATTAAATAAATAAGTTTATTTAATCATCTTTTCATATTCATTTCTTAATTGATTAAATAAATATTATGGTTTATTTATATTAATTATCATATAATCTTAGTTTGAATATTTTATTCAAATAAAGATTAAAATATTCCTTTCTTCTATATATATTCTTCTAATATCAATTCATAATTAAATATTCCAAAATATTTAATTAATTTTTCTAAAATTTTATATTCTTCTAAAGTCATATCATAATTAAATATCTTAAAATATTTAATTAAAATCTTCCATAGTCTTTAAAATAAAAAATCAAAATTCATTAAATGAAATTAAATAAATTTATTTATTTAATTTTGAGGATTATCTTCAACACCCGTGAAACAAACTGCCCAAACAGAAAAATTAATTTTCTCTGTTTCTGTGCAGGCTTGTTCCCGTGGGTTGAAGACAAGAATCCATCCTTCTCTCCATCTCAACCTCTTCCATCTTCTTCTCAACTTCTTCATCTTTCACCATTCAAACCTACCAGACAATCTCACAGCCGTAGATTCTTGCCAGCCAGGATTTTGCCTAAGAAAAACTATAAATATGACTGTCGGGAGCTCCAAATGATATAGAAGTTTTAAGCAAGAAAATTATAGTCAAATTGCAAGTAGTAGCATTCATAGCATTTACAGTATTTTCATAGCATAGAATCATAGCATAATATAGCATAGAATCATGACATCTTCCATTCACAGCCCCTGTGCATAATCCACAGCCCCTGTTCATATTCGTCAGCAATTTCATTCCATTAGCATACAGGATATAATAGAATTTCCTTTTTGCATACTCGTTCTACAGGTTGCCATTTGGAGAAGCTGAGCTTACACAATCTGAGAGCCACAAGCTTCAAACAAATCTCTGGAGATAGAGAAGGACAGAACGTTTCTGAAGAAATTCTCTTTTACATTCAAGTTTTATTTCAATTTCTTTAGGTTAAAGTTCTGTTAATTGTGTTTGTGTTTTCAATTAGATTACAAATTAAGCATACATTATAACTTTATAACCATAATCTTAATAACTATACCCTTATAAATCTACATTAGAACTTTATACAAGTTGATTCATCTTTTAGTTGAGTGCTTTAAGCATTCACTTGCTAAGGCCATATCGGCCATAAACACAATCATCATTAATTGATGTATACATGTTCAAACAAATCTCTGGAGATAGAGAAAGACAGAACGTTTCTGAAGAAATTATCTTTTACATTCAAGTTTTATTTCAATTTCTTTAGTTTAAAGTTCTGTTAATTGTGTTTGTGTTTTCAATTAGATTACAAATTAAGCATACATTAGAACTTTATAACCATAATCTTAATAACTATACCCTTATAAATCTACATTAGAACTTTATACAAGTTGATTCATCTTTTAGTTGAGTGCTTTAAGCATTCACTTGCTAAGGCCATATCGGCCATAAACACAATCATCATTAATTGACATATACATGTTCAAACAAATATCTGGAGATAGAGAAAGACAGAACATTTCTGAAGAAATTCTCTTTTACATTCAAGTTTTATTTCAATTTCTTTAGTTTAAAGTTCTATTAATTGTGTTTGTGTTTTCAATTAGATTACAAATTAAGCATACATTAGAACTTTATAACCATAATCTTAATAACTATACCCTTATAAATCTACATTAGAAATTTATACAAGTTGATTCATCTTTTAGTTGAGTGCTTTAAGCATTCACTTGCTAAGGCCATATCGGCCATAAACACAATCATCATTAATTGACATATACATGTTGAATATAATGCAAGGGCTTCAGCCTTGATGGCCTTGAGCCATAGTATGGTATGTGTTTCAAGTGTATAGCATGGCCCTTGAGGTCACGAGCTATAAATACAACTTGGCAACCAATTCAAAATAGCTTAGTTTTCATAGCCGTGAGCTCTTAGCTCAGTTAAGAAGTATAAAGATTAAAAGCTCAGCCACCCTGGCCTCAAGTAGCGACAAAGAGTTTCATACAATGTTATTCAGCCTCAATATCTTCAAGTTAGTGGTGCAATAAAGGATAAAGTTTAATGCCACTCTACCGTATGGCCTCAAGCAGTGATAAAGGTTGCAATAAGGATTATAAAGCAATGTCACTTGGCCTGCATGGCCTTGGGCTATGATAAAGATTGCAATAAGGAAAATAAAGCAATGTCACTTGGCCTGCATGACCTCAGGTATCATCATGGGAAGGGATTTAATATGGATTTAGCTCGGTCATAGGATTTGAGCACAGACTCAGCCAAAAATAACTATTGCAATATGGCTCGGCCTTGGCCATGAGCCTCAACAGAGAAAATACATTAAAGTTACAAGTTTGACCATAAGGCCTCGAGCTATCGCTAAGCATATATCAATGGTAAGATTCAACAGCAATAGTCATAATAGTATGGCTCCATATGATATGCATGTATGGAAGCTTGATATAACAAAAAATTACTCTTAGTGCACATAAAATAGCTCTACTTACCTGAGTACAATCCTTTACAATGAAGTATTCTCCACTCCAACTCCGTTGTCCTTCCCTAGAAGTCTTTTCCTATCTCCCCCGATAGCTCCCCCCTTACTAAATTTAACTACCCCCTCCAAAACTCCCCTCACTCCTTGCCTTTTTTCCCCCCTTAGTCGTCGAACTTGCTATCCCCTTAATCCATTTTTCCCCAAACGGTTACAAAAAGGATTAAAGCAAGAAACGATTATAGAAACCGATTACCACTTAGCAGGTAACGATTACTCCCAGCTTCATCTTGCACCGTATTTTGTGAAATATTTATCATTTAAAAGCATTAAAATAAATATTAAAAAAACTTCTACCGCCTTCAAAATGTTATGCCCTGACTATACAAGTTCCCATTGGCATTATAACAAGCAACATTAAACATAACTATGTTGTCTCTAAGGGATATGCTCCTCATTGCTAGGAGTCAAGCAATACACTAACCCGTGGCTAAATAAGGCCATTTAACGAACCACTTAATATTTTAACAACTATAAAATCTTTCAAGCTATTATAAGGTGGAAAAACATAAGCTGGCGGCCTAGATATACTATGCCTTGATATAAGTGTTGACCACCATTTCTCATATTAATACCATCAAAACAATTTACTTGTTATCACATTTTTATAAATATGTTATTTCTTGTTAGCGAAGAATTATAATTTTCGCATATAATATATAACACAAAATATCAATTATACCAATTACGCTAATGAGGTCACCTCATAAACTTGATTACGACATAAGAAGCAACATGTTTGACAGGAAGTTGTCTCATTCACAAAACATCTAAAGTTCAACCTTGATGACGTCACTATCCCGAAATGACTAGGTTGATGTTGAACAACATGAAATAGACTATAAAAGACATTGACAACTTGTCGAGTCGAGGAATAAATTCAGACTAGAAGGGGGATTGAGTATCATTTACCCGATTCAACTAGGTTCACCATTTTGCATCAACAGTAGACCTAAGATGGCGACAACCTATTCTTTTCCTTGTATGTATACTCTTCTCTCTGATGATGCTCTCCCTTCCTTACACAAAGGCAAAACCCTGTTTCCTGATTGCAACTTGCCATCAACAACACAATATGAGTGTATCATTAATTATTTCATAATCCTTATGAAATCGTCACCTCTTGACTACTTTTAAACACATGTCAACTTTAGTAAAATAAACATAACTCATGAAAACATTTATTTTTCTAGACATTTTCCTAAACATCAAATGATTGAATCATGCGTAATCATCTACTAATTACTTTAAAAGTAAAAGGTAAAACATAGTTAAAGTTAGGGGTGTAACATATCTCTCCCCGTAAGAGTCATCATCCTCGATGATCCAATGCATCTGAAACTTTATAAGACAAAAGTTTTGTTTACCCTACAAAAGCATACACATTTGAGAGAAACTTTGATTTAAATTCATGGTAAACTTTCAATGTCATATTACCCTCTGGTTGTTGGTCCCATTGGACCTTGCATTTAAGAAGCTCAACCCTGACCACTCCCTGGTCCTATACCTATAAAACATTCTTAGAATATAATTATCATCTGTTATGTACTTTCAAATGTAATTCATATAAAGAATTTTACCCCCTGGTAATAGCCAAGAATAGAATGATTATGTAATCAATCGAACTGATATCTTCAAGATTTTTTTTTTTTTTTGAAGATTCCTTTATTTCTTGGAGCTAGTTTGGAAAACATTCCTTACTTTATGAAACTTTTCTATCTATTATCATCTTTCACCAATCTCTTTGATCGGTTTGATTTGTTTATCCATTTCTGATGACATTTCTGGACTAATGCTAATCCTATCTTCTAGCTTACTTAGCTTATAGGAGTTCGAAATCTTTTCTTGTCCAATGTCTCAAATGGAGTCACCTTGTAAAAAAATTATAGAAGTTATATTAAACAACATAAAAGGTGGATGTCTCTTTCTACATGTAGCAATCAGCTACTTTTAACATAGGTTTACAAAGAAAATTTTATCAAAGGTTAACAACATTAAGCAAGTAAGGTACCACTATTCCTCATGTAAGATACAAAGAGTAACATCCACCTTCACTTTTCTAGCTGAAAATATTTTCATCAAGTACCAATTTCTTTTATTTCATGCATCATTAAAATAAGTTGATAAGTAAATACAAGAGAAAGGATCAGAATTCCTTTTCTAGTTCATTTGTCCTCCAAGACTCGGCATGCCATTGAGAAGAGGGAAAGCATCACCTGGCTATTTTTCCTTTCAACCACGGACTTAAGCGATTCCTCCGCACACTTCCTAACTAGAAGCAATCATACTTTTCGTTGAAAGGTTGTGCTGGAAACCCTCACAGTTGCCATCTGAGCTCTGCTGTGTACCCCCACTTAACCAACTCTATCGCACTACTAAGGATACCCTCCTACTAAGTACGACAACTCTGGTTAGCTAAGTGTCTAGAGTACTGTGAACTAACGAGTGCACGTAGTGGCAACGACACTCACTATGGCCATAGTTTTATATACATACGCTTTGCAATCCACGTAGTAATGGTTCACCACCTTGCTCGACTTGGAGTGACTATTCACTTGGGCTTACTGGACTACTTGTCCACCCAAATACTATAACACAAGGTTTGGAAAGTGATATCCACATAAGACCTCCTTCAGATAGTCTACATATTAATTATATAACCCTAAAAGGCTTTTGGAATCAATTTCCTTCTGTATAAGGTTTCTTTCTTCTATAAAGTTAAGGACATACCAAGTGCATTTTCTACAATTTACTCCCTTACACAGTCCATCATAAGTCCATCTAGGACATGATAGAGATGAACATTACATCAAACATAGTGAACAACCAAAAATTTCTTGTATAGCCACCACAAAACTCAACTCAACATCAAAATAGAAGCAGTTTTAAATTCAACAATAAATCAAAGTATGAGCTCTTCCAACAATAAATCAAATTTTGACCAACCGGCCATAAGATAAACATTCTTGAAAATTCGGTGGCTAGACCATTTCAAAATAAGAATAAAACAATGAAAATCCTTGCTAGTATTAAATAGGAATTTTACCAAAAATCCAAGAGAGTGTCACAACCCAGAACACTATTAATGCACTGCGTGACTTGACTAAGTCACTACAAGGGAGTAGATTGTTGCACTGCATTTGGATTCTCCAAAAGTTTACAGTCGGTTAGGGATTGTGTTACAAGCGCCTTAAACAAATAAGACCCTTAAGACTTTCATTATGCTCAAAAATTTTGCAAATAAAGGGGGTTATATCAGATTCACTCCTATTTCCTGGAGTATCTATCATTCACCTGTCAGATGATATCATAAGATCATTTTATACAAAGATTACAATTGGAACACAAACTTCTTTTCTTTGTTTTACATTATAAAACTATATTCGAGTTACTTCACTAAATATGATACTTGTTAAAACTTAACAATTTGACTAAGTATCTCGATGATGATTACATTCACCAATATGGTTGTACTTTCTAGCTTTACCAAAAGGAAAGTACTTAGTTCTCAACCTTTAATGATCCATTTATTCCATTTGGCTCATTCCAAGCCATCTAAAACTTAGACTACATCCCATCTTATCTAGGTGTTGTTGATATAGTTTCAAGGATTTCCAATAGTCAGATGCTCCTGCACCTGGTTGATTACTTTCAGATCTTCCCATCCTTAAATTATTGATAAAGAAGAGTAATCTTAAATTCATATAGACACTGCTCTACCCGAGCTCTTAATCTAATTAGTAATTGACCAAGGTTTTACCTTTCAAGTCAAAGTCTCAAAATATTTTCAATATACAACCTTAACAGAATGCTTTTGCTCTTAGAGTTTCAACTCCTAAATAGACTTTCTCTTAGCCATTGATTTTGGTAATTGTTGGGAAGATAGTCTTCCAAAAAAATCCCTTGGCTTTTCTCTATGCCATTCTAGTATCAAACCAGCTTTAACCTTAGCCAATCTGCTAAATGTTTAACGATTTTTCTCATAATGAGCTCATAGGTCCATGTGTTGAACCCGGTTAGCTCTGATACCATATGTAACATCCATCCTCTTAATACACAAGTAAACTCAAGAATTTACAAGAAGGTAAATAAACTTAGTAAACATGAGAGAGAATTTTTTTTTATAATCATTTGCGTAAGCACAAGAATACAGTATAATTTTTCCAGATAAAATTCAAACTTGAATTCACATGTATTCATAACTAGAATCAAGATAATTCCTTACAATATTCATTTATATCACATAAGATACACTTAACATAAAGAATAGTTTTACCTCATAGGTTTTGACTGTCATAAGCCAGAACATGGAGTTCACTGCATCTGGAATGTTCATCTCTATCTTCACAAGCCTTGAAGAGTCTACTGCTACAGAGGGAGAGCATCATCTGAGTGATTTTCCGCCAACCACGGACTCAAGTGGTCCCTCGTGCGCTTCCTAACTAGAAGTGACCCGGCCCTTCTCGAAGAGTATAGATATAAGGAACTATCAAGTTTCTCCATCTCAGTCCTAGGGATGTGTCCTACAAAACTCAATTGACTATACAACTCTAGATCCCTTCTAGCTAGGTATGATCATTCTGATCGGTCATGCCATCTAGACACTCACCTTTGACTTGTCTTGGAACTGTCCCATCCTATAGTTTACTTACTTTATTTAGTACTCTAGTCACAAACTAGTCTGTATAGAAAATCCATTCTAGCCAATCTGACTTAGATCTAATCCTTAGTCTAGGATATTCATTCAATGTAAAAAGTTAGGCATTTCAAACCTTTAAAAAGTCCCTTATTGCATCCTTGCAATATCTAGGGTTTATGACTTCCTATCATTTTACTCTCAAGATTCATTACCCAACATCTTGATGTGTTAAATCAATTTTTGACATTATCGTAGAATCTCTTAAGGTATTATAAAGACTTCCTGTCTTGTTCTATAGTTTTCCTCGACCTTTCACTGTCAATTAGTATATATATATACAATGTCATATCTGACATAAGAGTTATAGATTTCCTATTTCCTCATTGTTTTCAATACTAGGGTTTAGCTTCTCTAACCCATTTCATGGAATATCGACCATTCTTTTCTTTTTTTCTGCAAAGGTAATAATATAAGTGTAAAAAATCATAACAAAATGCTTCTAGACTTTCCTTGACCACTTGGTATTGTTCAAGTTCAGATTTCATGTAACATGACTAGGCATAGTATTCGAGGTATTTCCTCACCAATATAATATCTAAAATAATACTATTTTTCCATAATGCTCAAGGTTACATATTAGGAATCCCATAGGTTATCCATCTAAGTGTCAGGTGTTGTGTCTTGCCCAATGTCTCATGGTCACGCAACTATAGATCCACTCTAACTATGTATGACACTACTGGAGACACTAGGCCATCTAGAGCACTGTGGACCGACAATACATGCAGAGATGGATGCATTACTTTGGTCAAATATTTTCATGCATAAAAATTATGGATTAAACGTTGTCATATGTCCACCACCCTAACTCACTTATAAGCTGTCACGACTTACAGTAAGTTTAAATTGACCTTTCAGTCAAGGTCTAAAGTAAGTGAGATTCATGCAATTCATAGTCCATACTAAGACAATCGACTCCCATCTTGGGTTTGTTTCGACCAATTAGGTTACCTTTGTAACGAGGATCTTGTCACTCCTCTCCATACTTCCAATCTTAGTGATTACACAAACTGAATCATATTTACAATTCTAGGTATATCATGGTTCACCACATCTAAATAGATTATTATATAAGATAGAATCATCTTCATACTATACTAGGCATTCCTTGCCTTTCCTTAGTTAAATAGTTTGAATTTGTCATGAATGATCACTCTTATTACCCTTATGAGCTTAGGTAGTATCTCTACTCTCACATAAATAGAGGTTAGTTATCATTAATTGCTCAATTCCTCTCTAGTGACCTGGCTAGCATGCAAGCTGCCACTTATGATAACCGTAATCTTAATAACTATACCCTTATAAATCCACATTATAACTTTATACAAGTTGAGTCATCTTTTAGTTGAGTGCTTTAAGCATTCACTTGCTAAGGCCATATCGGCCATAAACACAATCATCATTAATTGGCGTATACATGTTGAATATAATGCAAGGGCTTCAGCCTTGATGGCCTTGAGCCATAGTACGGTATGTGTTTCAAGTGTATAGCATGGCCCTTGAGGTCACGAGCTATAAATACAACTTGGCAACCAATTCAAAATAGCTTAGTTTTCATAGCCGTGAGCTCTTAGCTCAATTAAGAAGTATAAAGATTAAAAGCTCGGCCACCCTGGCCTCAAGTAGCGACAAAGAGTTTCATACAATGTTGTTCGGCCTCAATATCTTCAAGTTAGTGGTGCAATAAAGGATAAATTTTAATGCCACTCTACCCGTATGGCCTCAAGCAGTGATAAAGGTTGCAATAAATATTATAAAGCAATGTCACTCAGCCTGCATGGCCTCGGGCTATGATAAAGATTGCAATAAGGAAAATAAAGCAATGTCACTCGGCCTGCATGGCCTTAGGCATCATCACGGGAAGGGATTTAATATGGATTTGGCTCGGTCATAGGATTTGAGCACAGACTCAGCCAAAAATAACTATTGCAATATGGCTCGGCCTTGGCCATGAGCCTCAACAGAGAAAATACATTAAAGTTACAAGTTTGACCGTAAGGCCTCGAGCTATCGCTAAGCATATATCAATGGTAAGATTCCATAGCAATAGTCATAACAGTATGGCTCCAAACGATATGCATGTATGGAAGCTCGATATAACAACAAATTACTCTTAGTGCACATAAAATAGCTCTACTTACCTGAGTACAGTCCTTTACAATGAAGTATTCTCCACTCCAACTCTATTGTCCTTCCCTAGAAGTCTTTTCCTATCTCCCCCGATAGCTCCCCCCTTACTAAATTTAACTACCCCCTGCAAAACTTCCCTCGCTCCTTGCCTTTTTTCCCCCCTTAGTCGTTGAACTTGCTATCCCCTTAATCTATTTTCCCCAAATGGTTACAAAAAGGATTAGAGCAAGAAACGATTATAGAAACCGATTACCACTTAGCAGGTAACGATTACTCCCAGCTTTAGCTTGCACCGTATTTTGTGAAATATTTATCATTTAAAAGCATTAAAATAAAAATTAAAAGAACTTCTACCGCCTTCAAAATGTTATGCCCTGACTAGACAAGTTCCCATTGGCATTATAACAAGCAACATTAAACATAACTATGTCGTCTCTAAAGGATATGCTCCTCATTGCTAGGAGTCAAGCAATACACTAACCCGTGGATAAATAAGGCCATTTAATGAACCAATTAATATTTTAACAACTATAAAATCTTTCAAGCTATTATAAGGTGGAAAAACATAAGCTGGCGGCCTAGATATACTACACCTTGATGTAAATGTTGACCACCATTTCTCATTTTAATACCATCAAAACAATTTACTTGTTATCACATTTTTATAAATATGTTATTTCTTGTTAGCGAAGAATTATAATTTTCGCATATAATATATAACACAAAATATCAATTATACCAATTACACTAATGAGGTCACATCTTAAACTTGATTACGACATAAGAAGCAACATGTTCTACAGGAAGTTGTCTCATTCACGAAACATCTAAAGTTCAACCTTGATGACGTCACTATCCCGAAACAACTAGGTTGACATTGAACAACATGAAATAGACTATAAAAGACATCGACAACTTGTCGAGTCGAGGAATAAATTTAGACCAAAAGGGGGATTGAGTATCATTTACCCGATTCAACTAGGTTCACCATTTTGCATCAACAGTAGACCTAAGATGGTGACAACCTATTCTTTTCCTTGTATCTATACTCTTCTCTCTGATGATTCTCTCCCTTCCTTACACAAAGGTGGAACCCTGTTTCCTGATTGCAGCTTGCCATCAACAACACAATATGAGTGTATCATTAATCATTTCATAATCCTTATGAATTCGGCACCTCTTGACTACTTTTAAACACATGTCAACTTTAGTCAAATAAACATAACTCATGAAAACATTTATTTTTCTAGACATTTTCCTAAACATCAAATGATTGAATCATGCGTAATCATCTACTAATTACTTTAAAAGTAAAAAGTAAAACATAGTTAAAGTTAGGGGTGTAACATGATAGATATACTTCATTTTTTTCTTTGTATGCTTTTATTTATCTTGTTATTTAATAGCATTTTAAAACATGTTAGATTATCTCATATGGATGTTGAAGGTTTTTTTTGCTTAAATATACTAACCATGCTTGTGTATGTTAGTTATTTAACCATTTGCAGATTTTTACATCCACAAATAAGCAAAGAGATATAGATATAGATGTGTAGGAAGACAAAGGGGGAGAGAGATGAATGGATAGAGAGGGAGCTATGTTTAGGGATAGAGGGGGTGAGAAGGAAGATAGAGGCAGAGATAAAGATAGAGGAGAATAAATAGATAGAGAGATAGAGAGAGGTAGAAGGAGAGATAAAGATAGAGATATACAGGAAGAGGGAGAGGGATAGATAGATAGTGATAGAGATGGTGAGATAGATAGATAAATATATAAGGAAATATAGAGAGAGGGGAAAGGGGAGAAAGAAACAAAGAGACATATGAAGAGGTAATTAACTATGCATCTACTTACAAGCATCCAGAAATGACTAAATCAAAACCCTCGAATTAGGAAGTTAATCAAGCTTCATTATTGTAGAGTAGTGGGATTCGTCATCCCTAGGACTCTAGGTTGTGAGAGAGTCCCAAAAAATGAATTTCCCTAAACTACCTCAGGTTAGATAATGAGTTAGAAAGAGAGAAAGAGAGATGAGTCTAAAAAGGAAGGGAAAACATGGCTTTGTTTCCCTTTTGCTAAAGATAGGTCTTTCCAAATTCAAGTGAGCCTACCACTGAGGTTTCAAAGTATAGACTAGAGAACTCACTATCCAAGGATGGCACCACATGAACTAGACTCCAACATGTCATGCTAGTATCTCAAGGACACACTAGCGCCCTATGCAGATAGAGGTTTGATAAATACTCAAATAGAATAGAGGGCCTACTTATGACCCTAATAATGATGTTTTATAGTTTAACAAAGAAAATACAAAAAATAGTTCAAGTATAATGAGAAGAATACTGTAAATCTATTCTAGTAACAAAAATGACAAAAAATGAGTAGGAAAAGATATCACTCTGTCCACTATCTATTCTTCCAGCTAATTTTGAGTAGACAAACCTATGCTTGCAAAACCAAAAATAGGAAAAATTTTGGGTTGTGTTTTGAGGCTTTCCATAGTCAAACCCCTATTTTGGTGTTCCCAACTTTATGGACAACCAAAAATCCATGAGATATAGAATATTGATAAGGTAGAATGGAAAATACACCATTAAATAGAGTGCAAAGACAACCTGGATGCTACTCTATAAGACAAGATGATGCAAGTGAATAAAAAGAACAATATCACCTTTCCTTCTACTAGCACTTAAGGTTGAGAGGGGAAGATGCCAATAGATGACACCACCCAAGAGAATGGATCTTTTTCAACCTACAAGACAAGGTTTTTGTGGCAAGAATGAGCTATAGAAGCCAAGTAGAGAGCTTCCAACAACAAGAATCAAGTGATGTAGAAGAAATAATGATCAAGAAGTGAGCAAGAGAGTTCAAGAGATTGAATATATAGCAAGAGAGAAAGAGAGAGTTAGAGAGAATGAAAGAATTAGCATGACGGAGTGAAATAATGAGTTTGAATGGCTAAAATGGAGGAAAAGAATCATTTTTCATTGGTCAAGACATAACAAAGGATGTTACATTCATGACCAATTAGGAAATACAGTGCTTATATATATATTAGGGCCAAGAATCTATCAAGATTATAGCATGGCACACAAACATCTGTGTGGTGTGTGTGCATCCCCAACAAACATTCATCCATCAATGCAAAGAAACAAGGCTACATGGAAGGAATGAGATGTCGGTGGATGATTTTGCATCATCAAACATATAAACTTTAAAGTAAGGGTAAATAAATGGTAAATTAGCCTAGGGTGCAAATTTATACTATCATTTTCCCCACACTTTAGTGAGAATACGTGTTAGTGCGTAGGTGAGATAAAGTAGAAAGAGGATTAAGAGAATATGCCAAAACTGTTAAGGAAGTAGATCTTCATAGGTTTCTTGGTCTTGTAATGTAAAAGAGAGAGGGCTCCATAGGTTCTCGATCCTTCAAAGCAAGCTACAATTTCACCACAAACATGTTAGGTTGTAGACAAAAATGTTAGATGGAAAGGATAAAATAGACACACATTCATTAGACACATAAGATGGCATGATAAGAGACAACTTGATTAGATAGACACAAGACACACAATGATTAGATAAGCCTTTGACTGGACATGTAAATTTGGTTGTAGGATAGTCATAGAAAGCAGGATCTAGTTGGGTTGCACCCAAAATAGATGTCAAGATGTGAGATGTCTGACACCAAGAAACTACATCACACATTAGATAGAAGACATGTCTATTCAGGCTGCCCCAAGCTAGACATCAGGATATAAGATGTCCGAGACCAAGATAACATGACATAAAATATTTGAAATAGCAAGACACTCAAGAACTATTTAAAAGTGTTTCCTTTGGCAGGGAAACCTTCAAAACACTAAGGGGACCTTTCAAAGGAACTTTCCAATTGAAAGGAACGACATTTTCTACAAGTGATTCTATCATCAAGGAATCCTTTTGAAAGATCTTTTGTCAAGGAATCCAATGGAAAGAGTACTCATTTTTCAAAGGAAGGTTTCTAAAATCTTCCATCTTAGAAAAGGTGCTCCTTTTTTTAAAGTAAAATGTTTAGACTCTTTCACAAATAATTCATTTTCAAAAGAAAAATTTCATCAAGGGTTCCTCGTTGAGAGAATGTATCATTTTGGAAAATGAAAAAAAAATAATAAGGGATTCTTTGGCCATAAAATTCACCTTATTGAAATTAGAGAAGCATGAAAGCCCCCATTAAGATGGTGTATGCTATGTAGAGGAGCACATGGCATCCTAAGGAGAGAAAGGGAGCTAGAGATATTGTAACATGCCACACATAGTGAGATGTATTCATGGTACGGTGTTACACAAACAAGGGACAACACATAAGAACCACAACATCACAAATAAAATAGAGAAATGAAAGTAGAGACAAAGAAACCAGGGAACATGGGGATCTAAGAATTTGGGGTCAAAACTATTCATAGATATAAATATATAGATAATATATAATATCCATGTGAACTGTCATCAATCCCCAAAGTTCTCATAATGTGAAGAAGAGCATGCATGAAGAAAAACAAAAGTAAAATTTGGTTCAACATAGAAGAAGGCCTAAATTCCCCCAACACTTTGCATCATCCCCAATATCAAAAATAAAAGTCATGACACATAAAAGAATGATGATACAAGCAAAAGAAGTGCATGATAGATTACTCGTGCCTATATCAAATCACCTACAAGGGTAGAAAGGGTCCTCCAGCAAGGACCATAAACATAGAAAGACAAGCATGGGGGAACACAAACAAACAAAAAAATATAACTTATAGATAAAGAAGAGGTACCAACCTAGTCCTCATTGACCAATAGGTCAACTTGCTCCCAATCTAGGTCATTGTAGAGGGAGGGTGGATGGGCCTGCAAGGGTGGGATAGCGAGAGTGATACCCTATGAATCACTTGCAACAAGATCTAAGGAAGTAGGCCCCTTGAGGTTTTCTTCACCTAGCTCTTGTGAATAAAAGTTCATCGATATCATCCACTATTTGCACCATTAGCTTGCTATTTTTCACGAGGATTCCACCAACACATCAGAGATATCGAATATTGCAAAGAGGTATGTATTTTTATCCTATTTATTTTGAATTTTATTTAGAATGCAAATTGAAATAGGTTTTTATAATAAAATTTTGTTCTAATTATTAGGGAATGAATCTCCACCTCCAAAATTTGAGAATTCATAGTCACCCCCTTAGGAAGATCCTCCTATTCAAGAACAACTTGAAACCCCTCCATCCATTTGGTCACACCCACAAAAGGATATGAAAAATCACAATAAAACTTTTCCTGAGAATTGGACATTCTGACAGGTGACTAATATCTCTCTGTGGACGTTCATTTACTTGTCAAACTAGGGGACGTATACTTTAAATGGCACGACAAAATATATGCACTAGGAACTAGCTTTGGTCAAATCTTAGTAGAAATAAATACTGGAAAGGAATTCTATCTACGCAACAGGAAGGTACTGCAAAGTTCTTTAACTCAACTATGATTTGATTAAAATAGAAACCATAACAACTACGACTGAAGCACAAACTATGAACTGGCCTTAAGCTGAAGGAACAGACACAGGGATGGATTCTCTATGCTGCAGGAGCAGTACAAGACTGAGTTTGTATGAAAACTTCAAAGATGAAAGCTAATTGAAGATCAACAGAAAAGAATGACTAACTAACTAGCTACAGATACTTACTAAGTGGGCCCCCTTAGCAAGCATCTACTGCTTACGCAGATGCTAAACTCAGAACTTCATCAAACTTTATTCATGAAAACAGAATGGTATACATTGCTTTGTTGATAAGGAAACTAACAACAAACTTTGTCTATTGTCAAATAGATTCTGTTTTTCATTATCATACTGGCTCTTACATGATATCTGTTACTCTATTTCTATCTTACTCTAACTATCATTTCCGTTCTTCTCACGCAGGAGGAGAACTTTATTAAAAATTAGAAGAGCAACTAACTAACTAACTAACCCTATAAAGAAAGACGTGGAAGTAAAGTGTATCCCAAAATCAAGGAACAAACTTCATAAATGAATTTATGCGTTTAACCCAATCCGAAGAGAATCTAGCGCTCCACTCTTTCCAGATTGACTGTCACTAAAAATCTTTCCCAACAGTTTTGGTCAAAGAGTCTTTGCAAGAGCTTCCTCGAAGTCGTGCAGGAAATGGACTTTACTGCAAGGCCGAGATCGGCTGCGCTCGACTCGATCATTCTTCAACAACCTGCGAGACAGATGTGAAAGAAAAGGCGTATGGCACATACACGATATTCGTTCATTAATCACACATTTAAATCTATTTTATCATTCAGAAACTGTATGCAATATACGAGTCATTTAGGGAGTCAACGGGGCAATAAATGCAGTCAAGTCAACACAATAGGCTACAGGAATGTGAAAGTATTTTGCTACAGGATATCCCCATAAAAGGTTTCAAAAGATTTTTAAACAACCACAAATAACAAAAGTAAAGGCATTAAAATTTTATCATAACATCCAAACTATGAGCGCATTTTGGGTTCATCACTGCCCCCTACTTAGCCCAATGTTGGTCCTCCAACATTAACTTTCCTGGTGGTTTCTCTAAAGTCGGTGGTTGCTGCATGACTTTGAAACAGATTTCCAAACCTGTAATAAAATCCTCTAAAATCCTGGCACCTTTCATACCTTCGGTCTTCTAAATCATCATTAAGATTTGTAGCCTAGTGAGGATAGAGGGGCCACATTAGCACAGGAGGTCTGAATGTTAATGGCAACCACAGTTCAAATCTTGTTTGAAGTCCCAATTGTATGTATTTGCTTGATCTTTTAAGAGCTGCTGTGAAATTTAGGGGACTGTGAGGTTCGGATCTTCTTAATCCAACAGTTAATCTTTCCCATCTTTTCTCACTTCTAGTATATGCTAGTCTCCAAAATAAATATTGTTGTGCCTGAAATTCTTCATATACCTGTTTCCTGATATCAAATATTTTCTCTATGGCTGTAACATTATTAATCCCATATGTCAGAGCAAACCAATCTTTCAACATTGCATGGGGGTTTGAACTTTGAGAGCGTAATGGAACAGGCTCAGTTTTCTCAGCTTCCTCATATGTTTCCCACTACCTGCCATAATTCGCTTCATTTGTTGCCCATGACATAAATGCTCTCAAATGAATATCACCAATATACAGAAGAGGATTCCATTCTGTTTCAAATGGAATTAAAAAGCCATGTAAATAGAATTCACACAGAGAATTTCTTAACCAATTAGGGGCTGCCTGGTATGCTTCATAAAATTCTTTGGCAGTGTGAAGTATAGGATCTTGGTTTCTGGAAATTCTCATCAATTGGAACCATAAAAACTGTTCCTTAAGACACAGAGCATAAACTCTGGGTGGTGGTCTGCATTCCATAATCTGACCAGTTACTTTTAACATTTCATCCATTTTTGCTTTCAACTCAGCAATTTCCTATTTCTGACTTTCAATTTCCTTTTTCAACTTCTTCTTTTCTACTTCCCATAGACTTTGTTGCATGTCAGTCTAGGCTATGTGTCAGAAAGTCAGGGTTTGTAATATAACTAGTTCCCAGTTAGCTTTAACATATTCCAGAAACTCAATCAAAAATGTCTTCTTATAAACAACAATGGCTTTACAAGTTGCAGGGTGAAATGCAGCTTCACTAGGCACATTCAATTGTTCAGTCTGTTCTTGCTCTTGCTGCAAGATAAATTCTTCTTATTGCTACGGTGGAGAAGTTTGTGCTTCCTCTGAAAACTGCATAGCATCGGTAGCCAAGTCATCAAGATTTGGTAACCCTTTCTCATTGTGCCCTATTTCTTTTGTCTCAACTTGTTCCTCTTCATGAACGAATGAACTCTGAGCAACATTCTCAGGCACATTCTGAGAAACATTAAATTCGGACTCAATAGACCCTTCTGAAATTACAATAACCTCTGGTTGAGGTGAAGCAGGGGAGGTCTTAGATCGTTTCCTTGTGGAAACTCTTCTTGGCACTGATGCGGCTACAAGAGACATTCTAGTAGTCTTCCTCTTTCTTGTCTGCTCAGAGGGCTCTGCCCTACCAGAGGATGATGGTGAACTGGTGATAGCAACAGGTGTTGCTATAGGAGAGACGACTGCAGGGGATGATGCTGCAGGAGAAGGACATTTCCTTTTCTGAGAACGAGGGTCAGATTTTGGGGACCCTTTTTCCTTTGTTTTACCCTTCTCTCTCCTAGTGGCAGACCTAGTTTGTACCCTAGCAGAGGATTCAGGTGTGAAAGCTACAGGACCAGGTGCTACAGGAGTAGATGACCCTTGCCATGTTCTACTGGTAGACGCAATTTCTTTCTTCTTTTTCTGAGGTCGTGGGGTAAGTACCCTAGGGGGTGGTTGAATTTGCAAGCTCTTTTGGGCAATGAATTGTTGCTACGAAAGAGGTGAGACATCTCTCAAAGAGTGCTCAATCAGTAATTTGATAAGGCCATGGTGAGTAACAAAATTATCTTTCCCCTGTTGGGTTCCATGGGCACTTTGTTCTAGAAATTTGAAACATTTACAACTAACCCATGCCTCATATGGCTTAATAATTTGAAATGATAAGAATGCAGGTAGGAGAAAAGGACTTCACAGATTAAATACCTGATTATATAAGTAGCATACTCTGAATAAGGAGGAGGCAACGATACGCGCTTGCATCCCTGCTTGGAGACTTCCAAAAGTTTAACAGTGGGCATTGAAAACTCAGCCCTTGTAGCTGCAGCATCTGAAGAAAAATTTTCTCCAACGGCTGGAAGCCCGGTTACTTCAGCAATTCTGTCTTCAGTTGCAACAACCGTTAGACCCCATACAGTAGCTTCCCCTTTAGAAAGAGTTCTCAAAAATTCTCCAGCAGCCTCCTCATCAAAAGCATTTAAACTCAAGAAATAATTTAACCATCCACAAAGGCTGAATGCATGGACTGTTTGAGGATTTTGCAATAATAATTCATGAGCTACAGGCTCATGTCGCACCAGCTAACCACCCATGTTTACAATTTTCCCCTAGCTGAACTTAATTCCTTGCTGAAAATTCAAATTTTTTGTTTCCCTTTCTGCTCTGGTTTTTCTTCTATCATGCCATCACATTGCTTTCTTTTCCAAAAATGAACTTTTGAACAAGCAGTCTTAATCGTAATTTACAAGAAAAACATGCAATAAAGAAGGACATGCGATCATATTTGGAAAGTACCAGAAAAGTATTAAAGAAAGGTTATTTGTGCAATTATGGCAGTGACGAAAAGACAGGTTTTAAAAGGTGGATTACCCCGCTCCCTACTTAGAGTATGACATGTGTCCTCACACGTACTAAAGAATAGGCGTAGATTTTGTAATAATGACTGGTACTGTCATAGTAGTAAATGAATAGAATAAAATAAATCAAATATGCGGTAAGAAAAGATATGGTGTACCTTTGATAATTGCACGTACATGTGAAGAAAGATGACGGCGTCTGCATGAATTGACAGTTGGGAAAGATATTTTAATTAAGGTTGATATGGATAGATGAAGTGGATGGGTGATGTGGGCAGACGAGATGAACGGATGGAATGGATGGATGGGATGGATGGATGGGAGATAAAGAAGTGAGATGGGGGAGATAAATGAAAATGGAGAAAAAGGGGTTTCCTTTTAAAAAGAAAACCTTTATTATGAGCATATTTTTTTCAAAATTATGGTGAAGCTGCAGGAGAAAGGCTAAAGCCTTTGGCTGCAGAAAGAGTAGCGGGAGGAACCTGAATGAACTGCTGCATGAATTCTTCCTTTGAGATTGGTTTATGGTACAACCGGAGTCGGTGGCCATTAACTAGCAATTTGAAGCGGACTGGATCAATTGTCACCAGCTATACAGCTCCAATGTCGAACACATTTTCAACTTCATAGGGGCCAAGCCAGCGTGTTGTGAGCTTACCCTAATTTTTTTGATATCTGAAATCATATAACAGAGCCCAATCACTAGCAGAAA
Organism: Sequoia sempervirens; assembly: GCA_007258455.2. Lineage (NCBI taxonomy): Eukaryota > Viridiplantae > Streptophyta > Pinopsida > Cupressales > Cupressaceae > Sequoia > Sequoia sempervirens. The sequence continues at coordinate 209,800 of VDFB02384394.1, forward strand.
ATTTCCTGTTTTTGATGTGTTGATCATGCCATTTCTTCTTTTGCTATTGGATTGCTTCGGTGTGCTGCAGAGCAGATTTTCTCATTTCGTCCAAAGCATTTAGCTGTAGGAGATGGTCCTTCTGTGCTGCAGATATGTCCATATTGAGTTCAAGAGTTGTCCTCAAAGTTTTGTTCTCAAATTCTATGGGTAACATAGTTGTTTTTCCATAAAGCATCTCAAAAGGTGTAAACCCAGTTGTTGACTTCCATGTAGTTATGTAGGCCCAAACTATTTCAGGAAGTCTATTGCTCCAATATTTTTTATGGATCTTCACTATCTTTGTGAGGATCGCCTCAATTTCCCTATTTTTTACCTCCACCTGACCATTGGCTTGAGGATGATAGGGGCTGGACTTCCTATGTTTGATTTTATAGTCATTCATTAGTGCAGTGATCAGATTCGATGTGAACTGAGCTCCTTGATCAGTTACGAGTTCTCTAGGAATTCCAAACCTAGTGAAAAAAATTTCATAAAAAAATTCACCAACTTTGTTATCCCAAGCATGAGTCATAGCTTTTACTTCAATCCATTTTGTGATATAGTCTATGCAAACTAGAATGTATGACTTACCATTTGATGGTGGATCAATTGGTCCCACAAAATCCATCCCCCATTTATCAAAAGGGGTGACTACAACCTGTGGATATAGTGACATTTCATCTGACTTAGTTGGTCTTCCCATACGCTGGCATCTGTCACATTTCCTTGTATAGGCTACAACATCTTTGTGGAATGTTGGCCAATAGTATCATGTTGTAAGAATCTTCATTGTTGTTCTTTTTGCTGCAAAATGTCCCCCACATGGTTCATCATGGCAAGCATGCAAGATATCATAAGTCTCATCTTCTCTTACACATCTTCACATTACTTGATCAGGTCCAGTATAAAACAGACAATTTGCAATCCATGAAAAATTAAAAATTTTCTCTATTAACAACTTCTTTTCTTTTGGGAAAAAGTGGGCTAGTATTCTGTTTGCTGCTAGATAATTGGCAATGTCTCCATACCATGGTGTATGTGCAATAATGGAAAACAAGTGTTCATCTGGGAACCTATCATCAATGACCTCATGTTCAACAGGTGCAGCTGATTGAAGTCTTGATAAAAAGTCAGCTACAACATTAGCTCTTCCTAGTTTGTCAATGATTGTAATGTCAAATTCTTGTAACAACAGGAGCCATCGTGCCAATCTACCAGAAATGGCAAGTTTGTTCATCAGATACTTGATTGCTGCATGGTCAGTATGGACGAATATCTGATAACCTGTAACATAATACCTAAATTTATTTAAATCATACACTACTGCAAGCAATTCCTTTTCTATAACAGTATAATTGAGCTCAAGACCTTGAAGGTTCTTGCTGATAAAGTAAATAGCATGCTCGATTGAATTTTCTTTTTGACTTAAAACTACTCCTATACCAAAATCAGATGCATCAGCATGTATGTGAAACAGAAAATTCTATTTTGGACCTTGAAGAACAGAGGCTTTAGTAAGCAAGTCCTTTAGTTGCAGGAAAGATTTTTCACAGGCTTCTGTCCACTCAAATTGAGAATCCTTTGTTAACAGGGCATAAAGTGGGCTGAAAATTTTACTGAAATCTTTTATAAACCTTCTATAATACCCTGCATGGCCAAGGAAACTTCTGACATCTTTTTGTTTTACAGGAGTTTGTAAATTCTGAATTACTTCAATTTTAGTAGGGTTGACCTGAATTCCATTCTTTGAAACATGATGACCTAGAACAATACCTTCTTCCATCATTAGAAAACACTTTTCACTCTTTAGAGACAAATTTTTCTCTTTGCACCTTTTCAATACCTTTTCTAAATTCACCAGCGCTTCTTCAAATGTGACTCCATAGGTGGTGAAATCATCCATATAAATCTCCATACAGTCATGAGATATATCAGCAAAGATACTAATTACTGCTCTCTGGAATGTTGTTGGTGCATTGCATAGACCAAAAGGCAAGACTGAATAAGCAAATGTTCCCCATGGATAGATAAAAGTGGTCTTATCTTGATCTTCAGGGGCAATTTTTATCTGATTGTACCCACTGTAACCATTCAAGAAGGAAAAATATATTTTGCCAGATAGTGAGTCTAGTACTTGGTCTACAAAAGGTAGTGGAAAGTGATCTTTTTTAGTGGCACTATTCAACTCTCTGTAATCTACACACACTCTCCATTTTCCACCTTTCTTGGGAACAATGACTAGTGGAGAAACCCATTGACTGTCAGAGATTGGATAAATAAAACCAGCATCAAACAACTTTTGAAGCTCACTTTTAACTTTTTCTCTAAGTGCTGGATTGACTCTTCTTTGAGGTTGTCTAACTAGTGAACAATCTTCTTTGATATAGATCCCGTGAGTACAAACTTGAGGATCTATCCTTTGCATGTCCCCATATTCCCATGCAAAATTTTTATGCTGATCTTGTAGCATTTATAATAAATCAGCCTGTTGGAACTATGATAGCTTGCTATTGATATTCAAACAATGACCTAGAGACAATTCTATTTGCTTAGTTAGATTACTCATAGAATCTACAGGTGATATTTGTACCTCTTGTGGAAGCAAATTATGAAAAATTACTGGAAGTTTAGGCAGTAAACTTTCAGAATCTGGTCGTTGCAGGAAACATTGTAGATGGGTACCATTTGGATCAGATGAACTACCCGTATCAGAGTTGTACTGTAGAATTTGAAAAAGCAAAGCATCATCACTCTGAAGTTGTGAGAATGGATCATTTTGAATCATCATTAATTGAGCCAAAGAATTGGCTTCTTCAGTTTCTTCCCCCACTTCTGGCCAAATAGGTTGGGACAAATCTGGTTGAGGTCTAGCCGGCGGATACAAGGCCAATTTCTTTATGGACTGTCCATTAGAAATAGTCATATCTCTAGAGCGGCATCCTATAAAAGCGTCAGCAGTTGCTAACCATGGTCTACCAAGGATAACTAGATACCCTCCTAAAGTTGCCTTAACTGACAATATTGTAAAATCAGCAGGATACTCCCAAGATTCAAAAGTGATAATTACATCTTCCACCATCCCATCAGGTTTAACTGTGGAGCTGTCTACAAGCTGCAGAACTGTGGGTGTAGACCTAATGTTTGAAATATTCAAAGAGTCCATAGTATGCTTTGTCATGACATTAATGGCAGCACCTAAATCAATCAAAACATTTTTTACAACTTGGCCATTTATATGTATCTACACTACAGGACTTCCAAAATCAATATACTTTGGGATGACTACTTTCCTCAACATTATATCAACCAATTTCCCTAAGACATGAATTATTTGAGGATCCTTTTTCTTTTGTCTAGGCTTCTTCAAATAGACCTCTTTAATATCTTTTCCAAAAATGGGAACATCTTTAATAGCCTGAAATAAAGGGATTTAAATCTGTACATTTTTGAGCTGATCCAGGATGTCAAAAGTGGGTTCTTCCATGGATTTAGATGCAGTACTTTGCAACCTCTAAGGAAAAGGTGGGTTGTCTTGATTTTGCAAAAGAGGCTCCTTAGAAACCATATCAGGTATAAGCATATGCTCAGTAGGAACAACAAGTGTAGTAGATTCTTCAAGGGGAGAATCTAGTATTTCAGTAATCAGAGGCAGTTTTGGAGTAGGTAAAGTAGTTCCAGACCTCAAATGGATGTTATTAACGTTTAAGGCATAAGCTTGATATTGGTTTGCTTCGGCAAGATACGCAGGTTGCTGTGGCTGCTGTTGTTGCTTATTATTGGGATTTGGCAACGGTTGGGCAGGCATAGGCATTTGTTTTGGAAGTCCAGTATTTGTGGTAGTTACTACAGGAGGTGGCACAAGGGCCTGTGGTTGTGGCTGTGGAAGCTGCAGGAATCCAGGGGATTAGTTTTTCCATTGCTGAGGGCCTCTCCATTGATGATTTTGTTGCCAATTTCCTGAAGGTGGGGTCCATTGCCCTTGTGGCTGCTGCCAACCTCCTTGAGGAGATTGCCATTGTGGGTTCTGATAATTAGGCCAACTTGGTTGAGATGGATTCTAGAGTGGTGGTGGCCCATATGCATGTTGCCATTGGTTATTATAGCCAGAATAAGGATTACCAAAAGTTAAAGGATCTTGAGACATACTTTGTCTTTGGGCCCATGGTCTCCTTTGTGCAACAAAGAACACTTGATCATCATCACCTTCTACTGGCTTGAAATCAGTAGGTAGTTGCCTAGCTTCCAAATTAGCCACCATCTTGCATCTGCAGTCATGCTTCTTCTGTCTGCAGTATGGACAAAACTCGGCCAAAACTGCCTCATCTTCCTCATGTTTCTTTTGAGCTTGCATAGTGTCCAGTTGAGTAGCCATATTATTAATGATGTCCTGCTTGAAGTCAGATAGCAAATTTGTTATCTCCATCCAGGAAACTCCACCAGAAGAAGATTTCCAAATTGTAGCATGATGACCTCGACCTTTTTTAACTATTGTTCGAGAGTAGTTAAGACATTTTCTTTATATCATCCCAAGGAAATTGGGTTATATCACCTCCTCCCATCAAGTCCAAGGCATCTATACAGGCATCACTGATTCCCCTTAGAAAGAGTAGTTTCTGAGAGTCCTCATTGAGAGTATGGTTTGAGTTCCTTTTTAGTGAAAACAAAAATCTGGAAATATAATCTTCCAAGCTTTCATCCTCTTTCTGCTGAATTCGGAATATGTCATCACCTTTGCTGACACTCTTACAGTATTCCTTATACTTTTCAAGGAATTTCATCTGCATGGCTGTCCAACTATCTACAATGCCTCTTCCCAGACTCATGAACCATCTAAGAGCTCCTTCCTTCAAGGTGGAAGGAAATAACTTCAGTTTATGAGCGTTTGTGTTGTAGTCATAACTGTGACAGAGGACATCAAATTCAAATAGAAAAGTTTTTGGGTCCTCTGTAACCATGCCATAAAATTTTGGAAGCAAGGAAGAGGGAATGTTTTTAAAATTGTCAATATCTCGCTGGGGAACAATGGGAAACTCAAATGTAGGAGGTAGATTATTAGGTGGATTATTTGCCATGTTTGGTTGCTGGAATAACAGAGTGAATGGATTTTCCTCAGGTTCGTTGTCAGCTGGGTCAAATGGTAGTTCAATAAATACATTTTCAGGGAGGAACCTTCCCAGTGCATCTCTTCTTCTTCTATGCATGCAATACTGTGAGTAGTGGCTTGAAAGATTATGAAAATTTTTGACTAGCAAACTAAACTAATGCTAAAAATGATTTTTGACAAATTCCTAGCTGGACGCCATCCCCGGCAACGGCGCAAAAAATGGTCGCACCCACAAAAGGATATGAAAATCACAGTAAAACATTTCCTGGGAATTGGACATTCCGACATGTGACTAATATCTCTCTGTGGACGTTCATTTACTTGTCAAACCAGGGGATGTATACTTTAAATGGCGCGGAAAAATATATGCACTAGGAACTAGCTTTGGTCAAATCTTAGTAGAAATAAATACTAGAAAGGAATTCTATCTACGCAACAGGAAGGTAATGCAAAGTTCTTTAACTCAACTATGATTTGATTAAAATAGAAACCATAACAACTACGACTGAAGCACAAACTATGAACTGGCCTTATGCTGCAGGAATAGACAAGGATGGATTATTTATGCTATAGGAGTAGTACAAGACTGAGTTTGTATGAAAACTTCAAAGATGAAAGCTAACTGAAGATCAACAGAAAAGAATGACTAACTAACTAGCTACAGATACTTACTAAGTGGGCCCCCTTAGCAAGCATCTACTGATTATGCAGGTGCTAAACTCAGAACTTCATCAAACTTTATTCATGAAAATAGAATGGTATACATTGCTTTGTTGATATGGAAACTAACAACAAACTCTGTCTCTTGTCAAACAGATTCTGTTTTTCATTATCATACTGGCTCTTACATGATATCTGTTACTCTATTTCTATCTTACTCTAGCTATCATCTCCTTTCTCTCTCACGCAGGAGGAGAACTTTATTAAAAATTAGAAGAAAAACTAACTAACTAACCCTATCAAAGAAAGACATGGAAGTAAAGTGTATTACCGAATCAAGGAACAAACTTCATAAATGAATTTATGCGTTTAACCCGATCTAGAGAGAATCTAGTGCTCCACTCTTTCTAGATTGACTGTCATTAAAAATCTTTCCAAACGGTTTTGGTCAAAGAGTCTTCGCCGGAGCTTCCTCGAAGTCGTGCAGGAAATGGACTTTACTGCAAGGCCGAGATTGGCTGCGCTCGACTCGATCATTCTTCAACAACCTGCAAAATAGATGCGAAAGAAAAGGCGTATGGCACATACACGATATCTATTCATTAATCACACATTTAAATCTATTTTATCATTCAGAAACTGTATATGATATACCAGTCATTTAGGGAGTCAACGGGGCAATAAATGTAGTCAAGTCAACACAATAGGTTGCAGGAATATGAAACTATTTTGCTATAGGATATACCCATAAAAGGTTTCAAAAGAGTTTTAAACAACCACAAATAACAAAAGTAAAGGCATTCAAAGTTTATCATAACATCCAAACTATGAGCACATTTTGGGCTCATCACCATTCATAGGCGTCCTCAAAGAACACAAGAAAATATTCTAAATCAAATTCAAAACAATATAAGAGACATTGAACAGTTAATTAGAAGATTAACCGAGCATGCTGAAACCCACCCTTATAGGAGAGGGATTGTTGAATCATTGAAGTCAATTGTATCTCATGTAGGAGAAATGACTTGAAAACCAATGCACCTTTGTCTCATACATGCAAGAGGTTCCCCATCCATTGGTGCCACCATGAGCTAATTAAAAAATAAATTTTGGGAGCAGTGGTGGATGGTATTTGTCCAACCTCCATGCAATAACCATTACGTACCACAATACTTTTTGAGGAAACTCTATTGTGAGTTTATCCTCAATAAGATGCCAAATTATTTTGACTTCTTATAATTTCAGGGTAGAGGTGGGTGCTCCACACATGATAGACCTATTGCACGATGTGATCCATAGTTGGCATCGAGACCCTTGGCCAGACCCATGGTGGAGCATGTCATCGTTCCTTCCATTGTTAAGGATAGTGTAGAGGTGGACACGCTAGATTCAATTAGATTCACTCACCTAGACCATTTTACAATGTGTGAGGCCTCTAGTAGAGCCTAGCATGGAGAAGACGTGTAGGCTCGAAGCTCCACCCCACCATTGTGGTGCTTGTGGTGCAGTTTGCACATATGATTATTAGAGTGCTTGGGATGTAGCTACACAACCTAGAGAAATTGCAAAGACGATGACTTTCAAAGATGATTTTTTGAATGATACATTCAACATTGACACTCAAGTAAAATTCAACAAGTTCATTCAATGTTGTTTATTAAATAATATTTTGAAATTTAAGAATAAATAAATTAACTAGTAGAATTTCAATTTGATGAAATTTCAAGGTCGAAGTGTTCATGAGATGTGCCCCATTCATATAGACTTTTATTCAGTCTTATGTTGAGTCCATAGGTATGCAACTAGTATTAAAGATATTATTAGGGTATGTGTAGGCTCATCATGGAAAAAACAAGCCCTTAAGTGGCAAAAAATTTAGAAAAATCAAAGTTAGACAACTTGACATAAAAAATTGAATAAGTTATCTATATTATTTTAAAAATATACATAAGAATAGAATATGTAGCAAATTGAATGTAGTTTCTAAACTACTAGGTTTTTTTTAAATTATTAGTGAAAATTTGAAATTTCAATGCAGTAGTACTTAAATTTCAGGGAAAAAATAAGTAGGTGTCTGTCTGACCACCCTAACCACAATAAAATGATTGTATATGCATAAAATTGGTCATGTTTAATTAATCATGGAATTTAATTAAATATTATTATTTAATTAATTTCTCTAAAGTCTTCTACATATGATTAAATTTAATTAATTTCATTATATTGTTCATTCAATTTATTCTCCTATTATAGTTAAATAAATCAATTTTTATTTAATTATTTCACATTCATATGTCCACTTAATTAATTAAATAAATACATTTTATTTATTTTAATTAATTATCACTTTTAAATTTAATTGTCTTTTTTTTTAATTAAATTTAGATATTTCTCTTTAAATTCTTCTTCTAGTTAATTAAATATCTTTCATATCTTTTCAAAATCATAATTAAATATTTTATTTAATTATAAAATCTTCCATTATTCTTAAAATCTGGGGTAAATATTCTATTTTAAGAAAAATCTCCATAACACCCATAAATGAATAATTGAATTTAATAATTCATTATTTATCTTCTTCAAAATCTTTCCATAATCTCACAAAAAGATTATTTTTTACAATTCATCTTTATCATCTTATCTTACCTCTTTTATAGAAAAGAAAACAAATCTTGCTTTCTCTTTTCTTCTATTTTTCTTTAGTCTTATCCATCCTCAACCGTTTGATTTGCCAAGAATTTTCACAATCGTTGATCATATCAGCCAATCAAAAGCTTTTGAAAAACTCTATAAATAGCACTTCCAATTTAAGCAATGGTAACAACACACAACAAATGAATTAGAGATTAATTGCATTAGATAGCATTACCATTATAACCTTTTTATTCATAGCATTATTATAATCTTTCATTTTAGCAATCATGTTTAGCATGAGAATAATCATGTCTTAGCATTACATGCATTTCATATTCAATCTCGTTCTCTAGGAAAACTATTCGTTGAGCCTAGCACACAATCTGAGAGCCAGCTGGAATCAATGAAAACACTAGAGATAGAGGATGATAGGACGACATCGATAATATGATACTGAGTTTGCATCTCTATTGTTTTAATATTCTTTTTTTGATATAATGTCTTATTGGTGTGTTTGATTCATTTGTTTTTTTATATTTGACACACATAAAATCGACCACACAATGATAATATTTTTTTATAAGATTTTAGATATAAGTAGAGGACTCATGTCTCGATGTGATGCATATTTTTTATAATTTTTTTCCAAGTAAATAATTAATTATGAATTTTTCATTACAAATTTAAAAAATATAAAAGCTTGTATGTCTAACCACCTTAACTTGGTAAAACTTCATGAAATTCATTTTTTTTAATCTTATAGTATGCAAAGCATAGAATGTGATGCATGTTTCAGATTCAAAAAATGTGATATCATTTGAAAGCTATAGATGTTTTTCAATCAACCTATTAATCGGTCATAATTCAAATAGAAAATGAATAATAATTATTTATTAAATTAAAAATAAAGCATAATTTATATTGGTGGAAAGCTGAGAATATCTTTTAAAAACCTTTTTCATTTCATCAATTTTGGGTAAAAAAAAAGTCGTCAGCCACATACCCTACACATACCCATCATATCACCACTTCTTGGCCCATCATGATCTTGCACATACCCATTATTACATTTGAACGGTTAAATTTTATATTTGAATGTTTTTATTATAACATGCTTTGGATTTCAATTAGTTTCCTGGTGGGCCTTCGACCTCCACACCTCGCAATTCACTTCCTCAAGGAACGTACACTCAGGTAGCCTTTATTCAATAATGGTGTTGTAAAACAATGTCAATTATTTTTCATAATTTTGCATATACAAATAAAAAAAATGATGAGAAACAAAAAAATTGCATTTGTATTCCTTGATCATGTCACATTATCTTCTCCTAATTCACTTTTTTTTTGTTTATTCCTTCCTAATCCCATCCCATTAGCATTTAATAGTTCACCCATCCATTTAATATTTCATTTACTATTTGCAGATGTTGACATCAAACAACCCCGGTGATGTTGGTGGCATGATGGACCATGGAGTTGTTGTAGAAATAGCTAGTTCTGATCTATTGAGAGAGGTATGCAACATATTAGTTGATTTGACATTATATTTTCTCTTTTATGGTCTATTATAGAAAATTTTCATGATACTTTTGTGTAGCTTAATTTCTATTTTGATGGTTGCTACAGGTGGTTGTCGCTCCAGATTGTGGATGTGGTAATGATGATTGGGTATGTGTAGGATCATCATGGAAAAAAAAGGCCCTTAAGTGGCAAAATTTTTAGAAAAATTAGAGTTAGGCAACTTGACGTAAAAAATTGAATAAGTTATCTATATTTTATCAAAAATATGTAAGAATAGAATCTATAGAAAATTGAATGTAATTTCTAAACTAATAGGTTTATTTATAAAAAAAATAAAAATTATTTAGTGAAAATTTGAAATTTCAATGCAATAGTACTTAAATTTCAAGGAAAAAATAAGAAGTAGATGTTTTTTTGACCACCCTAACCACAATAAAATGATAATATAATTTTATAATATTTTAGATATAAGTAGAGGACTCATGTCCATATGTGATGCATATTTTTTTGTAATTTTTTCCCAAGTAAATAATTAATTATGATTTTTTTATTACAACTTTCAAAAAATATAAAAACTCGTATGTCTAACCACCTTAACTTCGTCAAAACTTCATGCAATTTAGTTCTATTTTTTTAAATCCTATAGTATATAAAGCATAGAATGTAACGCATGTTTCGGATTCAAAAAATGTGATAGTGTTTGAAAGCTATAGATGTTTTTCAATCAGCCTATCAATCAAGAGTTTAGTCATAATTCAAATAGACAATGAATAATAATAATTTATTAAATTAAAAGTAAAACAAAATTTATATTGGTGGAAAGATAAGAATCTCCTTTAAAATCCCTTTTCATTTCATCAATTTTTGGTAAAAAAAGTCGTCAGCCACATACCCTACACATACCCACCATATCGCCACTTTTTGGCTCATCATGATCCTGCACATAACCGATTATCTGTATATCATAAGTGATTATATTTGGTTATATGTCATTCCATAATTCAGTTTCTATGTATTAACATCTTTACATTTTATTGTATCAGTTGAAGGTCCAAAGTGAAGAGAGGAGGACTAGTGAACGTGTTCAAAAGACCAGAGAACCAACAATCACTCCATCCAGCCAAATTTTGAAGGCAACACGGGATCTATTTCCTTCCCCTAGAGGGAAATGACTGTATTAGGGTTTTTTGTTGTATGCCTATGTGGAATTTTGGAACATATTTCCTTTGTATTAAGCTTGTATGGATTTTTTGGATATATTGTGTATACTTTTATGAATATATATCATTTTATACCTTATGACTTTTTGATTAAAAAAATATTTCTTTGCTACTGCCATTCTTGAATGATGTTATCATGTGTATTATGTAAATCATATGCTTGAATGTTGTAGGTATGGATTTTTTTTACATCTAATGCTTAATTAATTACTGTTGATTGCTCAATAAGCTCCATCTAAATCGTATTGTGTAAATAAGCTCCATTCCTGGTGGATTGTATCCTTTTGAATGTTTCAATTACTTGTACCTCACTTATTTGCATGTATGCTTCACCTATAGCGCATGTATTCACATTTATGCTTCATGCTTCCAATACATAGAAGCAAAAAAATTTTGGGAAAAAAATTGACAAACCAAAATTATAGGAGTTTTTTAAAAAGTCGCAAAAAAATCATATTTAAGAAAATAAGTAAAAAATTGTAGAACAAGACAAAATCTATTTATTTTGAAATTGAATGGTATTTCCATAGCATATAGAGATATAGAGAGAAAATAAAACAAATATTTTAACTAATGAATCGTAAAAAATATTGTTTTGTAGTTTATATTCATATCGTTGATTACATTTTATTGCACATCTTTCAAAGTCAAAGCATTACTTCACAGTGTATAACTAATAACTAGATGTTGATAGATGACAAAATTTCAATTACAATATAGTTTTTACAAAGTCAACCTAAGCAGATATGCAATTACTTCACATTGCATAACTAATAAGTAGGAGCAATTGCCAATTGCATTTTCTTATCATGGCATTCTATGAGGCCAGATTTCTTTGACGTATTTTATCAAATAGTTCACTACCTTGTCTATGTTACCATATTTTTCATACATGTTTACCAAAGTATTTTTTCAAACAGTTCATTGCCTTGTTGCTATGGCTAAAATCATAGAACAAGTGCTTTCAAACAAGCTATGGATGTTTGGGAAAAATCTATCAAAAGCATAATAGCAAGTAATACTATAGATGAGGAAATAAACTGCTTGAAAAAAATTCCTAAAAGAAATGTGGTATCATGGTGATGGAATTCCATGACATGAAAATTGCTATGGATTTTCATGCCATTCCATCACCATGAGACAACGTTTCTTTGAGGCATTTTTAAAACAATTCATTTCCTTGTCTATGCTACCACTTTTTTCGTACATGTTTACCAAAAAAAATTATCAAACAGCTCACTACCTTGCTTCTATGGCTAAAATTCTAAAATAGGTGCTTGCAAACAAGCTATGGATGCTTGGAAAAAATCTATCAAAGCATAATAAGAATCAATGGCATAGACCAGTGATGTAGAGACAGGAAACCCAAACCCACTCAAAGTGTCAACTTTCCTTCAAGAGGCATCTAACAAGATTAAAAGGATCTATTGGACCAATATGAACAACTCTGAAAGTTTGAAATCAATCAGAGGTAGAATTTCCCACTTTCACCCTTGCAAACCTAGTAGTAGTGCAAACCCATTTTTAGGCACTTAACTCTACAACTTACCAAAAAACTTGAAAAAAAGGGATGATTCAAAAACCCATTACAGAATTACAAAACATATTTTAGCTTCCCATACGACTCCTTTGGAACAAATTTGAGAAAATGGACTTTCTCACCATTTTAGGCCTCCAAATAGGTCAATTTCACAAAGGACCCCCCTCTTAAACTTGTGAAAACAATTTGAGACTTTAGGGAAGCAATTGGTAGGTTATCAAACCCCAAAATCCCCCATTATATTTCATTTTTACAACCACCTCCACACCAAACCCAAAAACCCTTATTTTGTGCACTTTTGATGAGGGTTTATTGAAAAAGATGATTCTAGGCCCTTCCCAAACTTTCCACCTAGTCAAACACCCTTTAATTTACCCCCAAAAGCTTAAAATTTCATAAGATAACTTTTCCTAAGACCCCATCATCAAATTTAGGTTTTAACCCATTAAATTCATACATTTTCCAATGGAAACAGCCCTAGGGACTCGCTGAAATTAACAAATACGCCTTGCTTTCACAAAAAAAGATGCATACATGTTTATTTAATCTATATAAGCCTATCCACTGAGTTACAAGACTATAAAGTGGATGGAAGGCTTAGAAACCCATTTTGTTCCCTTTCAAAACCCCCAAAATAGGGTAAATGAGCAGCCCCAAAATAATAAAAATTTCTCCCTCAATTTTCATGATTAAGACTTCAAATATAAATAATTCAAGAGGCAATACACGTACATACAACATCTAATAAGTTTTAAAGAAAAGGTAGGTTGTACGGGTCCCTACCAAGCCTCCAAAGTTTTGAAAAACAAGAATATTTTTGTTGAGAACATTGTATTTCAAGAAAACAAAATGTTTACAATCTTCAAACTACCTTCAAAAACCCTACACAAACCATTTTTGAGGATTTTATAATGATTACATTCAAATCCAATTTCTACCAATGTCTATAACTACCAAGTAACAACTTTTCAAAGGAAGTAGCCATTGGTTTTCAAATTTGTTGCATTTATGCAACTTACAAATTTGACATTTTCCTCCTTCTAACTCTTTATTATTTCCTAATCCCCTAGACCCTCTTAAATGACTTCCTATTCTACTTACCTTGACAACATTTGAGCATCTTGAAATTTTTTAACATGATTTCAAGTTATGGCCAAATTATCAAATGAAAACTCCAAATCATTTTGAAAACATGAGAATGGTCTAAGTAGACCTTATTGAAAGAGAAAAAAACTAAAGCTCTCCTATCTTAACCACAATTCCATCCATGACTATTCAGTACCATATTAGGAAGCTTCATGCTCCTACACCAACAAGGCAATGAACTGTTCAAAAAAATTCCTCAAAGAAATGTGGTCTCAATGTGCTTGTCATGGCATTCCATCACCAAGAGAACACATTTCTTTGAGGATTTTTTTCATAAAGTTCACTACCTTGTCTATGCTACCAAATTTTTCATACATGTCTACCAAAGCATTTTATCAATCAATTTATTTCATTGCTACTATGGCTAAAAGTCTAAAATAGGTTCCTTCAAACAAGCTATATTGATGCTTGGAAAAGATCCATCAAAGCGTAATAGTAAGCAATAGCATAGACAATGTAGCGAACTATTTGAAAAAAATCCTCAAATAAATGTGGTCTCATCGTGATGGAATGCCATGACAAGAAAATTCCCTGGATTGTCATGGCATTCCATCACCATGAGACCACATTTCTCTAAGGCATTTTTTCAAATAGTTTACTACCTTGTCTATGCTACCACATTTTCCATACATGTCTACCAAAGCATTTTATCAAACAATTCACTATCTTACTACTATGGCTAAGAGCCTACAACAAGTGGTTTCGGACAAGTAATGGATGCTTGGAAAAAAATATATCAAAGCATAATAATAAGTGAAAGCATAGGCTCCTCGAATACAATTCAATGGCCAAGATTGATTTCAAATCAATGATCGAGATTACAAAATAAAACCATAATTAGGGTTTTTCACAACTACCTCTCAACCAATGATAAAATTACATTTGGGGACACTTGTCCTTCTACGAAATATAAACCAAGAATAAAAAATTGTTGTATTATGAAGTGTCAGGTTCATTCAACCTAAACATGCTAGCTTGGAACAATTTGATTTGTTGAAAAATGATGAGACACCATCTCAGCATGTTGGATGTCTCCTTTGATCTTGGCCTAAGGCAGACTTCAAGATATGTTTTTTGTATCCTATTTTCAGCTTGGGTAAAACTTTAAGTTGTCTTTGCCATGTATGCTTTGACCTAGGCCAAATTTACGTTGTCTTTTCCATGTATGCTTTGAGTTTGGTGGACTTTACCTTTGTCTTGGACAAGCATTATTCCAGCCAAGGGTGGACTTGAGAGTATTTTGGACATAACTTTTCTTTCCCAAGTTGGCTTTGCATGATCTTGGACATTTTCCTTGACCATGGGCATGGCATACTTTGCTTGTGCCTTGCCAAGATTGGGTAAACTTTCTCTTGACTTAGACATGCTTGTTTTCCTTCCAAGAAAAAATAGAGAGAGGTTATTATAGAGGGGAAGAACATGATCCCATAGGCTGAGATGAGAATTTTCTAAGCATCACATTGTCTGAGTAATGTCATGTTGAAGTTTTCAATCATTTTGTACTTCAAACTCTTAAGGGATTCAGTCTGTTGAATGTAGCTCAAAGAAATTCGACACATTTGGGTGCGAAAGAAGGCCATGTCTAGTGTAAATGTACCCACTCGGACATGTTGGAATAGTTATTTTTCTCACATGAGTTGCAAAAAGAAATTTGCACCACTTTGCAACTTTGCACTACTTGCATTTGACAACCTTTTTTCCCAAGAAAAATCTCACCGCCATAGGAAAACACCTCTGAGATAGAGAAAACTAAGAGAGGTTATTTTAGAGGCACATAACACAGTCCCATAGGATTAGACAAGAATTTTTTAAGTGTCATGGTGTCTGAGTAATGTCATGATAAAGTTTGCAGTCATTTTGCACTTTAGACTCTTAAGGGATTCAACTGGTTGAATATAGCTCAAAACGATTTGAAGTGTTTTGGTGCGAAAGAGGACCATTCCTAGCATGAATTTACCCACTCAAACATCTTGGAATAGCTAGTTTGGTCACACGAGTTGCAGAATGAAATTTGCACCATTTTGCAACTTTGCACTACTTGCATTTGACAACTATTTCCCCAAGAAAAATCTCGCCGCCATAGGAAAACACCTTCAAGATAGAGAAAACCAAGAGAGGTTATTTTAGAGGGTCACAACATGATCCCATAAGCTCAGAAAAGAATTTTCTAAGCATCATGATGTCTGAGTAATGTCATGTTGAAGTTTGCAACCATTTTGCACTTTAGACTCTTAAGGGATTCAGTCAATTGAGCATAGCTCAGAATGATTTGACATGTTTGGGTGTGAAAGAGGACTATACCTAATATAAATGTACCCAATCATATGCATTGGAATAGTTAGTTTGGTCACATGAGTTATAGAACAAAATTTACACCACTTTGTAACTTTGCACTACTTGCATTTGACAACTTTTTCCCCAAGTGAAATATCACCGCCATAAGAAAACGTCTCTAAGATAGTGAAAAATGAGAGAGGATATTTTAGAGGGGAATAACACAATCTGATAGGCTAAGATGAGAATTTTCTAGGCATCACGGTGTCCAAGTAACGTCATGCTGAAGTTTGCAGACATTTTGCACTTCGGACTCTTAAGGGATTCAGCCGGTTGAACATAGCTCAAAGCAATTCAACATGTTTGGGTGTGACAAAGGAACATTCCTAGCATAAAAATACCCACTCAGATGCATTGGAATAGTTATTTTGGTCACATGAGTTGCAAAACAAAAGTTGCACCACTTTGCAACTTTGCACTACTTGCATTTGACAACTTTTTCCCCAAACGAAATCTCTCCACCACAGGAAAATGCCTCTGAGATAGAGAAAACCGAGAGCGGTTATTGTAGAGGGGAACAAAAAAATCCAATAGGCTTAGATGAGAAGTTTCTAAGAATTACGATGTCTGAGTAACGTCATGTTGAAGTTTGCAGTCATTCTACACTTTAGACTCTTAAGGGATTCAGTCAGTTGAACGTAGCTCGGAGTGATTTAGCGTGTTTGGGTGTGAAAGAGGACCATGCCTAGTGTAAATTTACCCACTTGGATGTGTTGTAATAGTTATTTTGGTCACATGAGTTGCAAAATGAAAGTTGCACCACTTTGCAAATTTTCACTACTTGCATTTGATAACATTTTCCCCAAGCAAAATCTCCCTGCCATAGGAAAATTTCTCTAAGATAGCAAAAATCAAGAGAGGTTATTGTAGAGGGCCACAACATGATCCCATAGGCTAAGACGAGAATTTTTTAAGCGTCACGGTATTTGAATAATGTCATGCTAAAGTTTGCAGTCATTTTGTACTTCAGACTCTTAAGGGATTCAGCTTGTTAAATGTAGCTCAGAGTGATTCAACACGTTTGGGTGTGAAAGATGACCATGCCTAAACATGAATAAAAAAATTCCAACTAATTTCCTCATGAACTACAACAAGATGACTCTTGAACTTCCACCATTTGACAATAAGTTGCAATTTTCACAACTTTTACACAATTTTGCATTTTTTGCAATATTTTGTAACTTAGACCTTCCAACCACCTAAAGACCTATAAAATGACTCCTTACATCATAAAATGGTCTAAATTACCTTACTCTTTGAACAAAAAGACTCAAATATCCCTAAAGAACCAAAAGACATCAATTGTCAACATTTGCATAAAATGCTCTTAGTGCCCCTACACCAGTTACTGCTTAGGGTGTCTTAATTTTTTTGATCATGAATAAGGTCCTTTGTGATGCAATGAAAGGTAGGTCCACAACTATCCAAACTCAATAACATGTACTTACTTTGGAATGATACCATCAAACTAACCTTGAACACTCAAAAAGGGGCTCCAATTAGCCCACTTTAACAAAGGAACTCTCCTTCAATCTTTCTACCCACTAAAAATACCATTGGAAAATCCTCAAAATACCTCCAAAACCACAAATTCTTCAACCACTGAGTCAAAAATCGCTTGCTAAGACCCTCTTTCATGAAACGCTCATTTTTCACCAAATAAGCAAGTGTTTATTGAAAAACCCATCTCCAAACCTCATTCAATCTCAAAATCTCTTCAAACACTCTTATTTCACCCTACACAAACTTAATTAACCTTCAAATTATTCTGCCCCCAAATTTTTGACACATTTTCTTCTTAAAACCTCTCAATTTCACCCATTTTCACTCTTTGTTCAACTAGGGCTTCAAGCCCAAACATCCAAATGAGCTACCATTCCTTTGCAGAAATTTTATCACATAAAAATCCACTTGATAACACTGAAACAACTAGGTTCTAACATTCTTCCAAACTATTGCTTTAATCTACTAGTTGAAGCTATGCCTCCTAGGCCTAAATTCATGCTTTTTCTATAGGGACAGCATGGAAATTTCCACCAAATTTCTTTTCCACCCATTGTATTCTACTATAACTTGGTGGAATGTCATAATTAGGTGTAGGGGGCATGTGTGCATGATTTCAGGAGTAGGGGTGGCCATTTGGGGGTTTGGGAATGATGCCTAGTTGTCAAGAATGTGTGTTTTGAGTTAAATTTAGAGGTTAAGAGTAGGTAGTGATGGAAAACACTTGGAGCAGCACTTTGTAAGAGTTAATTAAGCAAGGGAAGACATATTTGAAGGTGTTGGAGGCATTCAAGTAGTGAGGAGAGGTTTGGAGGTGAGGTTTTCAATAAACCCCCTTTGAAACTTGTCAAAAGTGAGGGTTTTGAGTTTTGGAGTGTTGGTGAGTGTTTCATTGGAAGATGATTGTTGATTTAGTGCTTATGTACCCTGCTCATGACTGTCCAATGGTGTTTTGTGTCTAGAAGGAAGATTAAAGGGTAGCTGGTTTGTTGAGAGTTTGTCACCCTGCTCTGCATCAGTTTGGCATGTTTATCAACATAAAACTATGATATTTTTTGAATTTCAATATGTAATGATAATGCAATATGAAATATGGGTATGTGCAAGATCATGATGGGGAAAAAAATAGTGATATGATGGGTATGTGTAGGGTATGTGGTTGATGACTTTTTACCCAAAATTGATGAAATGAAAAGGGTTTTAAAGGAGATTCTTAGCTTTCCACCAATATAAACTATGTTTAATTTTAATTTAATAAATAATTTTATTCATTTTCTATTTGAATTACAACTAAAGTCCTAATTATAGGCTGGTTGAAAAACATCTATATCTTTCAAATGGTATCACATTTTTTGAATCTGAAACATGTGTCACATTCTATGCTTTGCATACTATAGGATTAAAAAATTGAATCTCTTGAATTTTGACCAAGTTAAGGTGGTTAGACATACGAGTTTTATATTTTTTAAATGTTGTAATAAAATCATAATTAATTTCTAAAAGATTATAAAAAATATTATCATTTTATTGTGGTTAGGGTGGTTAGATGGACACCTACTTATTTTTTCTTTGAAATTTAAGTACTACTGCATTGAAATTTCAAATTTTCACCAAATAGTTTTTTAATAAAACTAGCAGTTTAGAAACTACATTCAATTTGCTACAAATTCTATTCTTACATATTTTTGAAATAATATAGATAAATTATTCAAATTTTTAAGTCAAGTTTCCTAACTCTGATTTTTCTAAATTTTCATTGCCACTTAAGGGCCTGTTTTATCCATGATGATCCTACACATACCCATATGCAGTGTGAGATAATGACACTTGTGTATTTAAACTTTAAAGTTAAAATGTTAAACTTTACCATTGTTCTTGTCTTCAAAGTTGTTTAAACTATATAATTTAACCATAATATAACTAAGTAATATATGATATAGTTTAACCATTATTTTTTATTTTTTATTGTCAACTATATAATATAACCATTAATGTTTATGCTATTGTACATTGATACTTAACCACTGCTCAAGATTAAATTTTTGAATAGTTTAAACATGCACATGATGAACACATTATTTTGATTCCTAGTGTCTATATATCAAATTATCCAATAATCAAGTGTATGTCCATATACAAAAATGGCATCAACGCTAATTAAAACAAATTTTTACAAAGTGTGGCATATACCATCTCAATATCTATTCATAATATACATGCCAAAATTTCTATCTCATCCTAAACTACTGGTGGATCATCAAAATGGAGCCTCTTTGAAGCACTCTTTGGCTCTAAAGGTAACTACACAAGAAAAATTCAAACCACAATTGAGATTAGTTATATTATATAATTTAAAATTAAATAATTAACATCAAAATCAATATATATTGAATTATAATTGAACTATAAAATTGGAATCTTGATTACCTCATATATATACATCTCTTCAAACCATCATGAGTCCTACAATATGCCCCTCTCAAAGAACCAATCATACCAACTTTTTAAATTTCAATCTATACAAGTGAACAAAAAAACATCAAATTGATACAAGTTAGTATACAATTGTCAGTAATAGGAACATATTTACCAAACAAAAAATAAAATAAACACATACCTCTTTAGGCATCTCTTTTTCTTTATCCTCTTTAGGTGTTTGGACACCTCCTCCCTGAGGTGTTTCAACACATACTCATTCAAGTGTTCCAAAACATACTCCTACAAGAGGAAAATAAGATAAAAATATAAGTTAATATATAATTTTGTTAATGACAATTCAAATGACAAACAAGTATAAAATGCATGAATTCAGGCCTAAAAGGCATGGGTTGAAGTAGGAAACTGAAGAATTTGTTTTGAAGAAGGATAGAACCAATTGGTTTTAGTGAGCTATAGTGGGTTTTGATGTTTTTTAAGGTTTGCAAGGATTGGGGAGGTCATGTGTATGCTTGGGCATGAAGCCCTAGTTGAGAGAAGCACAATTTTTAATGGAAAGTTGAGGTTTTAGAGACTAAAAGTGGGTGAAGTTTGGGGGAAGCATAATATTAAGGATTATTAAGCATTTTTAGGCTTAAAAAATGGTGGTTGAAGTTTTCATAAGGTCATAGGAGGCCTAGAGATGGTTTTTTCAATGTATTCTCCAAAATCCCACTATATTGTAGGGGCAACTAGGCCAATTAGGCCTCTTTTCCAAATAGACACCTTCCCAAACACCTGAAATCAAGTCAAAAACCATGGAAATTCATTAAATAGGTTACCAACCTTAAGATTTCATGATTTTTAGAGCTCCAACTGCTCACCAAGCTACCAATCCACTAAACCCTCACTGTCAAGCCACCAAACCTAGGTTTTCCAAGGAGCCTTATTGAAAATCACTCTTCCCACAATTAAATCTCACCTAAAACACCCCAAACATACCATATGATGTATGTACATGCTAAAAATACTCTCACAAATGACTGCCCCAAAGGATTTCATCCATTCAAACTCTAAAACCACTCAAATTCACTTAAAATCATACATTTTCACACCCAACGCTACATCCCATCACTCTGGAAAATGATCTCCCCTACTCCAAGAATCATATTATAACCTATTCCCAATGTAATGGACTCATTCCATTGAGATACAGTATATACATTAGGTGGAATGATCCATTGAATCACTTGATGCCTCAAAACTTGAAATTTAGACTTCCAGACCTGCCTATAGTAAAATACACCATAAGATCTCAAAACAAGATGGATTTCAATGCCACAAAAAAAAAATGTAGCTAACACATCCCTCTACCCAAATTAAAAAAAAAATTCAATTCCCTTTAGTACGGGCTCATGCAATTGACTACTACAACACTGAAAAAGAGAAAAACAAACTCGGATTTACAAAGAAAATAGAGATTTATTGATCAATGCTTGTACAAAATCTTCCACTCTTATCCATACACTCATTCATTCAAGATTCACATACACATATTCAACTCCCTTAGTCAAGAATTTATTGAAAAACAATGCTACAAGTGACCTTTGGCCTTCCCTGACCATTCAACTTCCCCACTATGCATTTCTTGCACTTCAAAATTTGAGAAATGACACTTTGCACTAATTTAACAAATTTGCAACTAAAACCTTATAACTCACTAATAACCTCTAAAATAGACTTATTACATCAATAAATGGTCTATATGACCTTATCCAAGCCAAAACAAGACTTCATCACCCTAATGAAAACCACTGAAGCTTGGTGTAGGAGCATGTACACATTACTCACAAGAAATTTGATTCTTTGCAGGTTGATGGGTGATCAATAGGTTGGTAGTGGTTTCTTTAGTTTATTTTATCTTAATAAGGTCTAAGAATACCATGCTTTATCATGTAAATGGTAACTTTGATGTCTCATTGTTCCATATTGTAAATGATGTCAAACATGTTAAGAAAATGTCAATGATGACAAATGGGGTCTAGGTAGGTTAATGTTACTTCTCATGTATAAGGTCATGTTTTGGGTCCAATAAGGTCTAAATAGACCATAACAAAAAATTTAGATGTCTAGGAGGGTCAAATAGTAAAATAATGTGAAAGGAGTCAAAGTGTTGTTAACAAGAATATGTAAACAAGTGTAATTTTGAACTCCAACGGCCATAAAGGGATTCAAAATTCAGTTAGAGTTTATTATGTAAATTTTATTGGGTAAGGAAACCTTTAAAAAGGTTGGAATCATCATTGTAAAGGTTGGCTTGGAGATTTTGGGAAGAAAATCCAATTGAATTCTTACTATTTTCAAGAATTTTCTGAGTTGTCCATCTTTATTAGATCTATACAGTAACGTACAATCATTAGATTGTAAAAATTATTTATGGATGTTGTATTGGCATGAATCAAAAGTGATTTGAATTTGGTTTTAATGTTTAGAAGAGAATTTGAAGCAACTTATAGTTGTTTTCCTGATGACTATCGAGTATACCCAATTTTGGGATTTTGTAGCTTTTATCATGTTTTGAATGCCCATACACCGACTGTGCTAACGGTGATTGGTGTATTGGGTCTCATGGAGAATTTTTAG
This sequence comes from Sequoia sempervirens, assembly GCA_007258455.2. Classification (NCBI taxonomy): domain Eukaryota; kingdom Viridiplantae; phylum Streptophyta; class Pinopsida; order Cupressales; family Cupressaceae; genus Sequoia; species Sequoia sempervirens. The sequence continues at coordinate 232,541 of VDFB02384394.1, forward strand.
GTGTTAGGGAGAGTGGTTTATTTTGATAGAAAGAAATAAAGTAGATTGGGTTGCTGTCCCTATTGAGTTTAAATGTGAAAATTTATGAAAGTGGAGGTTTTAGTGTAGGGTTTGGGAAAATATGAGTGGGAGGTCATTTCTTTTGAATTATTAAGAATGTTTATGGTTTCTTAAGAGTGTTTGAGTTGATTTTGAGATATGAGGAGGTGTGGAATGTAGGTTTTCAGTAAACACTCTTGGTTTGGCTAAAAATCAAGTGTTTCATAGTTTTCTATGTTAGAAGAGTAAATATTGAAACTAATTATGGATTTAGTGGTTTGAGTGCATGGGAAATGCTTCCCCAAAGTTTTAGATTTGTGTGATAATTCTAAAGGTTAGTAGCTTTATAATTTAGGCCTAATTAGCCTAATTAGGATAGCGTAGGAGTGGGAGTTTTAGGAGTTTGGTCCAAAGGAATCAAGTGTCTAACCCTAAGATATGTTTTGTAACTTTGTAATGGGTCTCTAAATAAACCATTTGTTTTTCAAGTGTTTTGGGAAGTGTTGGAGTTAAGGGCCTAAAACCGGGTTTGCACTGTTACTAGGGTTACAAGGGTGAAAGTGGGAAATTCCACTTCTGGTTGTTTTCAAACTTTGGGAGTTGTTTAGATTGGTCTAATAGGCTCTTTTAATCTTGTTAGATTCCTCTTGAAGGAAGGTTGACACTTTGAGTGAGTTTGGACCTCCTAGGTCTGCATTGAAAATAGAGAGTGGCATATAACCATCATTTTGCATATCTACATTAATGCAATTTTGCAAACCCTTATACAATCAAACTTAAACACTTGAAATAAAGCAATGATCAATAACATGAATTTACAAATTCAATGTGCATACTTACCGATCAATCCAGGGAACCATCTGGGTCTACTATACTCTTTATTGTGTCAAGTATTGCCTTGTGGTCAGACTCATGCACTTTCCACAAGTTTTTGTTCGCACATCTACCCTTATATTTGATCAAATGAACATTGGTGGTGATGACAAGGTTCGAGTAGTGAAGAATCTTCTGATGCATGTCAAAGTCCTCAAACAACCAAACTGCAACATTCTTAACTGGGTACCTTCTAAGCCATGTTCTAGTAACAATCACCGAACCTATAGGATATTCTATGTTTCACCATCTATAAATAGGGCCTCCAATTCTTTTTGGCCTCAATACAAAAACACAAGTAATAATCTATACCCTCTTCATTGTCTTCATCTACAATCACTACATATATGTTCCTTGCATTGATATGTTCATCTTATTAGATGTATTTAATGAACATTAAAATAAAACCTAAAAGTAAGATATATTACCTGGTTTGACAAGGTTTGATACATGATCAAAGTGAACGAATGATTGCATCTCCATGATTTGTAGAGCTATCAAGAGCTAATAAGTGTCAAGTGGGGTTAGATTTATTACATACCATTTTTCAACCCACTCTATTGACTCAAAATCATTGATGCTCGAAGTGTACATGCAGAACAAAAGCACACCATCTTTTGCATATGGATAGTCCATGTACCTGCATTGGAGCTTCTAAAAGAGTGTATCTCACTCAATCGTGTTAGTGTACAACAATCCTAATATTTTTCAATGTTAGTATCATCTACTAAATGAAAAAATCTGCAAACTAAATAATTACCTTGACTACCTGGAGCCATTGCATGATTGCACCACTTGACAATTAATCTTGCATTTTTCAACTTTACACTATCTTTGTACTTTAACTCTTCTCGTGCAAGGGCTCTTTTGATACATGCACCTACTCCATCATAAACCCAATTCCCTCCTTCTAGCGCCATAATGTGGATGTCAAAATTTGCAAATTGCTTAAACTATAACACACACATTAGCATGGTTAGTGTTTTAAAACAAAAAATATATTCAACATCCCTATGAGATATTTCACCATGTTTCAAAATGTAAACAAATGACAAAATGATCAAAGAATATGAGAACATGAAGTATACCTACCCCATATTGGATTGCTGCCACTTTGATATGAAAAGTGGTCCTTTCCCAACCCTTGACAAGCTCAATGATAAAATGCCTTGAATACTATGCTATGAAGTGGATAAAATTAGCTCTCACTGTGGAGTAACTTTGCTCTAAGTTGTGTATGCTAATTACAAAGAGAATCCTTTCATTTATAGATGAGATTGAGAGAAGGAGAGGCAAAATGGATGAATGTGAGATCATTCAACATCCAATGGGAAAGTTCCACTTGTCAAGATGTGAATGGGCAAAGGATGTGCACATTTTGATGAATGTTCCCATAAATGCAATTAGTTGAAATTCAAAATTAGTGAAATGACAAGATGGAGGGAGAATCAAATGGAGTTATGGCCACTTGGCTCAAGGAAAAAGGACTTGTAAGATGAAATAAATGCCTTGTTGGAAGGACACATCCCATTTGGAGGGATTTTCAAATTTGGAGGAATATTCCCTCAAAGATGCCAAGCTAAGAGAAAATGAAGATTTATTAAATTAATTAAATTGATTTATTCAAGTGCAAGTGGGAAAAGCTAGAGGATGTGACATGGATTAAGATTAGATTTAATTAGGATTTGATTAAATAAGAGAAGGTTAGGTGATTTGACAATTTTGACTTAGATTTTAGGATTTAAATAAATCAAAGTTGAGAGGAGAATGATTTTAGATTTAATTAAATAAATATTTTATTTATTTAATCAAAGAGGATAATGCTAGTGATTTAATTAAATAAATTTGATTTATTTAATTAGATGAAAAACTTTAGAGGTTAATTAAATAAGATTGATGTATTTAATTAAAGAGGGACTTTAGGATTAACTAAATAAAATTATTTATTTAATCAAAAGAGGATAATGATTTAATCAAATAAATTTGATTTATTTGATTAACAGAGGAATTAAGATGAATTAATTAAAAGGTTAGTATAGGGGTGATTAAAGAAGAATCAAAGCTAGTTGATCATGATATTTTTTTGTGTCTACACTCATAGAGCACCTAATCATGGAAAATTCCCTTAAACTGATATATTGTAATCTTATCATTGAACAATTCACACTTCTTTACATCTTTCCCATATTTTAGACTGCAGGCCACTGTCATGTATTTTCCAAATTCAACAATTTTGTCTCCAATTGTGTGTATACTAGCCATGTGTTGGAAAATTGGAAAATGTTGCAAGCCACCACAATGATGACATGTGCCATCCAAACATGACTTGTAAAAAATTTGATCATCCTCTCTTTCACATAAAATGGGAGATAATAATTCCCTTGACGATTTGGGTGGAGGCCTTATGTTACATTCCTGCAAAACATTGTTAGTATGCATATCTACACATATACGTCAATAAACATCATAATGGTTAGAAAAATAAATATGTACTCTACAAAAACAAGTAGTGCTTGTGTGATTTATTTTGAAATAAAAAGGATTTAGCATTTCAAAATACCTTTGACATATTTTAATTTCAGGAAAATTTTGTACAAAATCAACAAAATTTTTGGTTTGAGTGGTATCCAAATAATGCTTTGGATGTGGCTCATGGATTTTATTACCAATTATCCTTCTTACAAAATCTCTTTGATTAGGAGAGGTCCTTGTGTTATCCTTCCAATAATATACTATTAAAGATCTCAAGCCTTGAGGAATTCTTGTATCTTTCTGTGGCACTCTACCCGAGAATGCCCATAACTCATTGCTTTGGTTCCTCCAATCTTTCATGCCTTCCTTTGGCTCTCATTAGAGATGTTCTACTTATTTTCAAATACTTGTCTTTTTAAGGTTCACCTTGTTCCTTGTTTAACTGCTTAACAGTGTTGTTGTCATCACACATCTTGTGGCACAACTATCCTTCGTGTGTGTGGTAGAACCCACACTCTCATATGCACTCATCAAGTTATTTACAATGGAATTTTCACTTTAGTCATTCAAAAATTATAGCCCAAGAGCCTTCATGGTGGGCCTAAATTTGAGTTGCCTCATAATTTCAATAAATAGTTGGCATCTTCCACCCTCACTTAGCTTCTCAAAAAAAAACTCCATATCCTCTATGCAGATCTTTGACATGTACGTTTTGACATCTTATTAGGCATCCATTTCAAAACATTGGAATCAATATCAATAAAAAATATAGGTTTTATATTAAAAAATCTAGGAGGAGTTCTCAAATGTAAATTTGTGTCAACATTAGGAATGTCAATAACATTGGGGATAGATCGTGTACCTTCAATCAAAGGTGCAATTAATGACATACCTTGATATTGACATGTAAACAATGTTGTACCTCCAACTTGAGATGTCGTTTGTGGAGTGAATTCAAATAGAGGAATGTTTTCTAATTCACTTTCAAAACACAATGTTGTTGATGGTGTGTCTTCAACTGTAGATGTGATTTCCGATGTACTTGGAAGAGAACATGTTGTTGTTGGTGTGTCTTCAACTGGAGATGTGCATTGAACTTCACCTATGGTTGATGATGTCCCTCCAACTTGGGGATCCATTTGTGTCCTTCGACGAAATTTTTCCATTTGTGCCCTTTGTTTTTCCAATTGTACATCTCTCTTAGATTGCACGGGAATTTCTGGTTGTATGGACTACAATTATTTTTCTTCACGAGCTACAATTTTTTATTCTCTTCTCCTTGCAATTTTTACTGCATGTTCTTCTGGGTTTAGGGGCTTTGGTCATTTCCTCAGCATGACGTTGAATGTTACATATTCACAATCACACATAGAACAAAAAGTAAGTAATTGATTTTATGAAACATATTGATAACACTAATTATATTGCATTTTATTGAACACACCAAAGCATTTTATGAAAGAAGGCAGCAAGTTATTTGGAATTATCAAACATGTCTATATGCTAAAACATTTCTCATACACAAATATACCTACATACCATGAGAAAAGAACTTGTATTGCAGTTTTTCGAACATATCCATACTGTTGATTACATTGCATTTTGTGGATATTTGAGTCATTTTGGGCAACAAATGTAAAAGTTGCAAATCATGTAAAAATATTGTCAATTTAGAAAAAAAACTTCAAGGAGGATAAAATTGTATTTAGAAAAAAAAATTCAAGGAGATGTTGGCATATAATTTTGAGAAGAGAAGTAATTGAAACACCCCTTGTTTTTGTGTATTTTCAAGAAAATTTGAAGTTTCTTTGATTTGCACGGTTACGTACCAAATTTTTTTGATCTTTCATGGAGTGAATCTTGTGGGAAGCAGGCCTAACACCATTTTAGACTTGTCTTGGATTGATTTCAACTATTTTTTGTGCATTTTAGAGAAAATTATAGAGGATCGGTTTGTATACCCTATTTTAAGGGTTTTGAGTGTATGAAAATGATATTTTAAGTCATTCCACCTAATTTTTTGTTCTATAACTTGGTGGAATGGATCAATGGGGAATGATTTAGGTGTTTACATGGCTTTTTGGAGCAGGGAAGATGTTTGAACACTTTTTGTGTTGTTGTCCCGAAGGTTTTTGTGCAAATTTTGATTGAAAATGGATGTTTTGAACTAAGGTTTGGTGAAATATTCATGATAGAGGCTAGTGAATGAACTTATAAGAATATTAAGACATAATTAAGGGTATTTTAAGTGGTGTATGGGCTAGACAAGGCTTGGGATATAGTTTTTCAATAAACCCCCATGTAAATTGCCTAAAATGAGGGTTTCTTGTTTAGATGTCTTTGAAAGTGTGCCACTACAAATAAATGGTGAAATTGGAGCTTTTTTTGACTGGTTGTTGCTACCCCATTTATTTTTGGGATTGAGGAGTTTCCAATAGGGCCCCTTTGTAAAAGTGGCCTAATTTTTGGTCTACGATAATGTAGGTGCTTTGTTTTGGAAAAGTTGTTCCAAAGAAACCTAATGGTGTTTTGAGGTCAAAAAACCTATGTTGAAAACATAGAAGGAAGAATAGGTGAGTTTGTGTAAGATAGGAAAGGAAAGGTTGTAAAAATGACATAAATGAAATTATAGAGGATCGGTCTGTATACCCTATTTTAAGGGTTTTTTAGTGTATGAAAATGACATTTTAAGTCATTCCACCTACTATTTTGTTCTGTAATTTGATGGAATGGCTTAGTATGGAATGATTTAGGTGTTTAAATGGTTCGTTGGAGCAAGGAAGATGTTTGAACACTTTTTTTTATTGTTGTCCCGAAGGTTTTTGTGCAAATTTTGCTTGAAAATGGAGGTTTTGAACTAGGGTTTCATGAAATATTGATGATAGAGGCTGGTGAATGAAATTATAAGCATATGCAGACATAATTAAGGGTTTTTGAAGTTGTGGTTGGGCTAGACAAGGTTTGGGATATATTTTTTCAATAAACCCCCATGTAAATTACCTAAAATTAGGGTTTCTTATTTAGATGTCTTTGAAAGCGTGTCACTACAAATAAATGGTGAAATTGGAGGTTTTTTTGACTGGTTGTTGCTGCCCGATTGAGTTTTTGGATTGAGAAGTAGTTTCCTATAGGTCCCCTTTGTAAAGCTCTTAGGTTTTCCAAATTAGTTGAAAACAAAAGTTTTCCCACAACCATCAGTAATAATGAATTTAATGCTCAATTCTATGTGTAACAATGAAGATTAATAAAATCATCAAATGAATGGTCTATAAAATGTAAAAAAAAATAGAAATATTTGTGTTAAGTTGAATTTGTTTATGTAAGCATGCTAGAAATTGAGTACTATATGCAATTCAAATAGAATTCATAAGAAAATTTGTGTTAAGTTGATGTCGTTTATATAATTTTAAACATGAATTCATCCAAATTATGTCATGGTTTTCATTATTTTCTTCAAAGTCATAAAATTTAAACTTTTTTATGCAACTCCCATCTAATTCAATGTTGAATTCTATGTCCAATTTTTATGATTAATAAAATCATTAAAGGATTTTAGATTATTTTCAAAAATAAACAAACATACTAAATATAAACATTTCAATATTACCAAAATGAATATATTACCTGAGATAATGTAAAATGATGTAGAATATTCAAAATTTCTTCATCTACGTTGTCTGGCATGCAAATTGGTGGCAAAAAGGTGATGGATGAGGCATAGATTGGTACAAGAGGGAGTCAACTGCATAAAAAAGGTTTTTCTCTGTTAGACAAAGTGTTGAACTAGACAAAAGAAAAAGCATGTGGGCCTGAATCACGGGGTCAACCCCTCTTTTACCATTTCAAGGTAAAAAAACACATTTGGCGATCACTAAATTATGTGGTTTTGAAGCACAAGGTCAACCCCTATTTTACCGTTTCAAGGTAAAAAAACACATTTGGCACTCACCAAATTTGGTTCTTTAAAATGCTTTCACAATATCAATAGGAAGGGATTGAGACTTGATATAGAGGGAGAGGGGATATGAGTGAGAGAGATTAGTCCTAGTAGCATGGTAGGGACTGAGACCTAAGAACGATAGAGACTTGAGAGGGATAGAGAATTATCTAATTAGGGTGGGGGGAAAGACCTCACAATGGGAGAGGGGTTAGAGTGAAATATATTTTTCTACCCTCTACTCTTAAACTATAAACCGTAAACCCTTAAACCCTCAACCCTCTCTCTCTCTCAACCCTCAACCCTCAACCCTCTGCCCTCTACCCTCTTCCCAAAAACCTGTAAACCCTAGGCCTTAAACCATCTACCCTCAACACTTAAAGTGTATATCGTAAACCCTAAAACCATCAACCTATCTCTCTCTCAACCCTATACCCTCTACCCTTAGACTATACACCATAAACCCTTAAACCCTTAAACTGTAAACCCCAAAACCCTTAAGTTTTAAACTGTAAACCGTAAACCCTAAAACCCTTAAACTATAAACCCTAAACCATAAAACCCTCAACCCTCCTCTCTCTCTCAACACTATACCCTCTATCGTCAACCCTAAACCCTCTACCATATACCATCTTCCTTCAACCCTCTACCCTCCATCCTCAACCCTTAAATTGTCTACTCTCTACCCTTAACCCTCTACCCTCAACCCTGAAACCCTCAACCCTCTCTATCTCTCTCTATTTCTACCCTCTACCCTCTACCCTCTACCCTCAACCCTCAACCCTCAACCCTCAACCCTCTACCCTTAAACCATAAACCTTGAACACTAAACCCTTAAACCCTAAACCCTCTACCCTCTACCCTCAACCCTCAACTCTTAAATCCTGAAACTGTCAACCCCCCTCTCTCTCTCTCTCAACCCTAAACTCTTCACCCTCAACCCTCAACCCTCTACCCTATACCATCTACCCTCAACCCTCAATGCCCCTCTCTCTCTCATCCGTCTACCCTCTACTCTCTACCCTCTACCCTCTACCCTCTACCCTTAACCCTCAACCCTCAACCATCTACCCTCTACCCTCTAGCCTTAAACCATAAAACCTAAGCCCTTAAACCCTTAAACCCTAAACCATAAATCCTAAACCCTCTACCCTCTACCTTCAACCCTCAACCCTTAAACCCTAAAACCCTCAACCCTACACCCTACACCCTCTACCCTTAAACTGTAAACTATAATCCCTAAATCATTAACCCTCTACCCTTAACCTTTAATCCCTAAACCCTAAACCCTAAAACCTCTACCCTCTACCCTTAACCCTTAAACCCTTAAACCATAAACCCTAAACCCGTAAACCATCTACCCTTTACCCTTTACCCTCTACCCTCTACCCTCTACCCACTACCCTCTACCCTCTACCCTTAAACCACAAACCATGAACCCTAAACCCTTAAACCATTAAAACCTAAACCCTAAACCCCTAAACCATCTACCCTCTACCCTTAACCATCTACCCTCTACCCTCAAACCCCTCTCTCTCTCTCTCAACCCTACACCCTCTACCCTTAAACTCTAAACTATAATCCCTAAACCCTCTACCCTTAACCCTTAATCCCTAAACCTTAAACCCCAAAACTTCTACCCTCTACCATTAAACCATAAACCCTTAAACCCTCAACCCCCCCTCTCTCAACTCTACACCCTCTACTCTCAAACCTCAACCCTCTACCCTCAACCCTCAAACCCTAAACCCTCAACCATCAAACCCTACAACCTCTCTCTCTCTCTCAACCCTACACCCTCTACCTCTCTACCCTCAATCCTCAACCCTACACCCTCTACCCTCTACCCTCTACCCTTAAAGCATAAACCCTAAACCCTTAAACCCTAAACCCTAAAACCTCTAACCTCAACCCTTGTAACCTTCAACCCTCAACCCTTAACCCTACACCCCCCTCTCTCGCTCAACCCTTAAACCCCTAAACCCTCTACTCTCAACCCTTATAACCCTCAACCCTCAACCATTAACCCTACACCCCCCCTCTCTTGCTCAACCCTTAAACCCCTAAACCCTCTACCCTCTACCCTTAATCATCTACCCTCAAACCCCCCCTCTCTTTATCTCAACCCTACATCCTCTCTCTCTCTCTCAACCCTACACCCTCTACCTATGTACCCTCTACCATCAACCCTCAATCCTCAACCCTAACCTCAACCCTCAACCCTACCTCTACCCTCTACACTTAAAACCATAAACCCTAAACCCTCAAACTCTTAAACCCTAAACCCTCAACCTCTTAACCCTTAAAACCTAAAAACCCTCAACCCTACACCTCTACCCTTAAACCATAAATTGTAATCCCTAAACCATAAACCATCTACCCTTAACACTTAATACCTAAACCATAAACCCTAAAACCTATACCCTCTACCCTCAACCCTTAAACCCTAAACCCTCTACCTTCAATCCTCTACACTTAAACCCTTAAACCCTTAAACCCTAAACCTCTAAATCATATACCCTCTACCCTCTACCCTTAAATCGTAAAACCTGAACACCAAACCCTTAAACCCTAAACCATTAATTTTAATCCCTAAACCCTAAACCCTCAATCTTAACCCTTAATACCTAAACCCTAAACCCTAAAACTTCTACCTCTCCCTCAACCCTCAAACCCTAAGCCCTATATCCTCAACCTTCTACCCTTAAACCCTAAACCCTAAATCCTAAACCCTAACCCTCCTACCTCTACTGATTGTAAACTCCCCTATCCCAATCCTACAGCCTCTACCTAAACTGTAGAACTGTAATCCTAACCTAAACCCTACTCTTAACCCTTAATCCCTAAAACCATAACCCTAAAATTCCTAATTCTCACTCCTAAACCCTTAACCCCACTTTAAACCCTAACTGTAAACTTAAACTTCTAATTCTCTACTATTAACCCTTCTACCCCTACCCTCTACTCCTTAAACCATAAAACCTCTAACCCAGTTCTAGTCCCTGACCAACCCTCAACCCTTAAACCTTAAATCAGGTACCAACCCTCTACCTCAAACTATAACCCAGAAGTCCCTAACCCTAAACCTCTACCATTAACCCTAATTCCTAAACCCTAAACCCTAAATATACCTCTACCCTCAACTCCTCAACCCTAGAACCTAAACCCTCGAACTCTCAACCCTCTACCCTTAAAACCTTAAACCCTAAACCCTAAACCCATAAAAACTCTACCCTCTACCCTCTACCCTTAAACTGTAAACCTTGAACCCTAAACCCTTAAACCCTAAAACCAAAAACCCTCTACCCTCTACCCTTAAACCCCCCTTTATCTCTCTCAACCCTACACCCTCTACCCTTGAACTATAAACCGTAATCTCTAGAGATGGAGAGAGAGAGAGGGAGAGAGATATAGAGACAAAGCGAGAGAGAGAAGGGGGGTAGGAGGGAGAGACTTGAGAGAGAGGGAGAGGAAGAGAGGGTGGGAGGGAGGCACATAAGAAATAAGGAGAGGGAGAGAAAGTGGGAGAGAGGGGGTGGGAGGGATACACCTAAGAGAGTAGAAGAGAGATGGAGTGGGAGATAAAGGGATGGGAGATATACAAGGATTTAGAGAGAAATACTTGAGAGGGAGGGAGAGGGAGTACTCTAGATAGAGGGATTGGAGATAGATGGAGGGAGTGATAGAGAGATAGAGAGAGAGGCAAGTGGGGGGAGATACCTGAGAGAGAGGGAGAGAGATAGTGTGGGAGGGGTGGGAGGCAGATACCTATGAGAGAGGGAGAGAGAAGGAGAGAGATAGAGGGAGTGAGTGAGAGAGACAAAGAGACACTTGACAAAGGGAGAGAGATAGAGGGGTGGGAGGGAGAGACTTTAGAGAGAGAGGGAGGGAGAGGGGGTGGGATGGGGAGACTTGAGAGAGAGAGTGGGAGAGAGATAGAGGGCATGAGAGAGAGGGAGAGGTTGTGATATGGAGATACTTGAGAGAAAGGTAGAGGGAGAGAGAGAGGGAGAGAGATAAAGGGAGTGAGAGAGGGAGGGAGTGGATGAGAGATAGAGGGAGTGACTATGAGAGGGAGATGGGGTAGGAGGGGAAGACTTGAAAAAGAGAGAGAGAGGGAGAGGGGGTAGGACAGAGATACTTGAGAGAGAGAGAGAGGGAGAGGGGGTGCGAGGGAGAGACTTCAGAGAGAGGGAGAGAGACAAAGTGGGAGAGAGAGAGAGGGAGAGGTGCTAGGAGGGAGATACTTGAGAGAGAGAGAGGGTAGTAGGGAAATTATTGAGAGAGAGAGAGGGGGAAAGGGGGTGGGAGGGAGAGAGAGAGAGTGGGAGAGAGATAGAGGGAGTGAGAGATAGGGAATAGGAGAGAGAGAGAGAGGGAGTGTGTGTGTGAGAGAGAGAGGGGGGATGGAGATACCTGAGAGAGACTGAGAGTGAGAGAGGGAGAGAGATATAGTGAGTGAGAGAGAGGGAATGGGAGAGAGATAGAGGGAGTGAGTGAAAGACCTAAGAGAGGGAGAGGGGTAGGAGGGAGAGACTTGAGAGAGAGAGATAGAGAGAGAAAGATAGTGACCTAAGAGAGGGAGATGGAGTGAGAGAAAAAAAGATGAAAGGGGGAGAGAGAGAGGGAGAGTGAGGAAGGGGGTTGGAGTGAGATATATTTATGTAGGTACCTAGGTGGGAGGGAAAGAGACCTGAGAGAGAGAGTAGTCTAGGTCACCTAGGAGGGAGTGAGACCTGAGAGAGAGAGAGACTTCAAAGGGATAAAGAGTTATCCAATTTGGGTAACGAGTTAGAGAGCATATGAAAGGTAAAACCTCAACTATCCATCTATGATCATAAACTGTGCACTCAAATTATCAAAGTTGTTGACCAAAGAGAGGGAAAATTTAGGTTTTGTTCAAAGTAGGTCATTTGGCATACGCTAAATTTGGTGCTTGCCAAATGTGTTGTGTTGGCGAGTGCCAAATTTGGCACTTGCCAAATGACCTACTTTGGATGTGTTAATTGATAGGATTTTCCAAATTTCCTCATATTTGTGTATGTGCTCCTCGTCTCATTTCCACGTCTTTCAATACAAGTTTATAAAAAAAACTATGATAGCATTAACCTCTCTTAGCTATCTAAATATATAATTCTTTTTTCATTTTTATTTAGTTAAGGTTTTGATCAATGGCTTCTATTGTAAATGCCTTTGTTTTTGGTAAAAAACCAACATGTGCTAGTTTTAGGATAGATTTTTTACTCGTTCATCAAAACATGAAACAAATTACGTTTTTTGAAACTAGACTCCATTCTACACATGATGAAAAAAATAAACTTTTGATTAGTTTTCAAAAAATTTAGGGAGGAGCACACTCAAATTTCAGCTTTTCAGGCTGTGTCCACTTTGAAAATTCATAAAATATTTTATATTCATTAAAAAAAGTATCCGGAAGAATGAGGATAAACTACATGGTGTTAGCTAGTTTCTCACCATTAGGATTTTTTAAATTCTAAAAAAAAGTTAATCAAAAAGGGGGGAGCCCTTAGGCGCTATGCTTTTTTTTTTTGATAAAAAAGGACCTATTTTGCCCCCCCCTTTTTGAGACCCTTAATTCTTCATTAATTTCAAAAATAATTAGTAGCTTAAAACTAGACTCAGAGCACTTCAACTTTTTTTCTTGCTACATCTTAAAATTTTGAGCGTAATTATCTTCATTTTCTTATGCAAATCAAATTTTGCTGATTTAAAAAGAAAGTGGCATCTTAAGAGCCAAAATTGTGTCACATATCCATGCACTTACCCACACAAAAGGCTTTATGTCAAATTTTCATTAATTTTACCAACATCCCTTCACATAAGCACATGGCTCTATGAGATTTGACTGAGTATTTTATATAAATATCCAAATTGGTACAAAAGAATTGCACTTGTCTACTCAACATGTATTTTCACATTCTCCTCTTATGGTTCATTATGCATTATATTTAAAAATTATCAAGCAATACATCTCCCTATATAATTTTCTCATGAAGCGTCGCAAAGTTAATTAAATTCATTGACACATGTGGACATATTAAAATTTAAATTCCTTTGATCTATATTGCCTATTAGTCCCCTAGAATAATTAAAATTATTTAATTGATGTTACATGTCCACTAGGCATACATTGGGCCCATTGTCCATGTGACATTATTGCCACATGTTCATTGTTATCTCCCTCAAGCTACTTTAGCATCTACCTTTCAAGCATGAATGAAAAAATATAGGCTTTACAATATTATTTTCATAAAACTTAAAATTTATTTTTAGCTGCAACAGAGAAAAAATATTGTTAGTGTGAAAATAGTTATTACTAAACTAGTTAGCTTTTATCCTATCTAGGAGAGTCATATTCACACTACTCTTAAGATCACTTAGGAGACATCTGATCTTTTGTGTCACCTCATGTGGACTCCCCAAGTGTCTCAACACTTGTCCATAGAGTCCTACATGGGTTTCACTCTTGGAGGGATAGTTAGAGTTTCACTCATACCTTCTCACCTCATCATACTTGTCTTTATATGCAATGTTTTTTTGTAAATATTTTGTGTTTCTTATGATATTCATTCTCATTTGCATTTTGATCATTTATGGAATTTTTTATCTTGTAAGTGATCTTGGCCAATGAATCCAAGTCCATAAAACCCATAGATGTGAGAACATTAATATTTAACATGCAATCTTATTATGGAAGTATGATATATTGTACACTCAATTTTAGAATACACAAGCCTCAGTGGATTTAAAATTGTTACTATGTAGACTTGAAATTACCATTCAACTAGAATCTATTTGAGGATTTTTAGGTTTTTCGATTATCAAAATAAAATAAACTAATCACATCAAATGCAAGGCCACAACCAAATTGTGGCATATAAACTTTATAATCTATATAAAATAAGTAACATTTTCTACACTTCAAAGTATTTAGCATGTGCACATATGAATTCATTAATCATCTATAATATATAATAGAAATTAGGTCCACTGCTCTTGGAAATACTACTATCAACAAATATGTATATATATATACACATTCTCCATGGTATAGAGCATGAGCCCATATAAGAAATCTATTTGAAGGATAAAATAATTATTTTTTCTCTAAATAATAAACTCTAGAATTTTAGAGATGCATCATAAAAAAATAAAGTTCCTTAACACATGTAAGAATGTGGGAATTTTGTATTTTCCAAGGAGATACCATGCTCTAGAGCATGATGCTTGATTGGGGGAAGACATAGGATTAGGTGGACAATGTAAATTTATTGCTCAATGTGGAATTTCAAGGATGTTCTAATATAATTTTTTAAAAAGGAAGAAAATTTAAATGCTCTAATGATAGGCTAGTGATGAGGAAGCAATGTTATATAGTGCCTGAACAAATCAAAGAAAATGGTGTGTGAGATCTATTAGAAAACATATTCTTGCCACTCAATCTTTTATTGTACAAATGTATTAATATCAACTATACAATTCATACCAAGACTACAATCCATGTCAAGTAAAGTAAAACTTTTGAAGCACAAATCAAGAATACAAGTCATATCAAGTCAAATTAAAATATTAAAGCACAAGGAAAGAGTAAAATTCATGTCATGAGTATAAGTCATGCCAAATCAAATTAGAAGTTGGAATTGCAAGTCATGAGTACATGCTGGAATTCCCAAGCTTAGAAATAAAAAATCAAGATATACTTCCACAAGCTACGAGCACACAAAAAAGGATAAATGATATTATTGAAGAGTTGATTAAAAATTACAAAGAAGCCTTGGATACATAAGAAAGGTAGTGGAGGTAGGCAGGTAAGCAACAACAACTGATTACCAGAAGACAAGGATGCAACACTTGTGAGCTCACTTGACAAGTATTCTCACAAGTGGAAAGTGTGCATGCAATAGGTATCTAACAAAGTGAGGAAAATTTTCTTAACGCAACGAGGTGAGGCAAAATTCTAAAAGTCCCTTAGTGGTGACATAAGAAATGTGAGTAGGTCAAATTAGAAGGCGTGATTAACTAACTAGTTATTTAATGGCCCTATTTACACTAACACATGCAATGTCACAGTCAAATCAAGGTTAGAAACATGGAGTGTAAGTCATGCACATTGCACATGTTATATGAGTATACATCTTTATAACACAAAAGGTGATAATAAATGAAAACAAAAGAGCGTTTTTATACTATAAAATTTTGATTAATATTTTTTTTTTCTACATATATTTTCTTGTGTATGTTTTATTATCAATAGATTACATAATTTTAGATTAGCTCATCAAGTTGATGCCTTCTTTATAGTAATAAATAAATACAAAACCTAACATAACTCCAAAGGTATTTTGTTGCTTGCAATAGTGTTATATTGGAGGGTGCATTTGAAGATGTATTCCTATTTGTGTTCATTAGCATAAAATGAAAATGTAACACATAATCCTATTAACCAATATAACAAGTTTTAGGTGCTTTGTCTATACCTTAAAATTTTTAAATTTAACACTTGAATAATATGTCAAGTTTGAATATTTATATTTGTTTAAAATAACAAGATTTATATAGAATCACTAAATTGCACAATTCACTAATAAAATCTATAAAATAAACCTAGATATGATATCAAATAAAATTAAATTAAATTGGAAATGCACAATTACCATCCAACTAACAAAATTAAAAGTAGCTCTATATAAATAAGAGGGAAATTGAATATTCAAAATAGACTCATCTTCAAAGACATTAATGGTCATATTAATTAGCCATTATTCATGAAAAATCTGATTATTCACGATTTGAGCTGTATATTCGTTTTACCTTCTCAGCCGTCTGTCTTTTGATCCAGTTTGGCGGAGGTAAACGACGACTGCCAACACCACGGCGGCAATCGACCCAAATCTTATATTTTCACGCTCGGAATGGCGATCGTACAGGTAACTATATATTTGAGGAAGGAAGCACAGAGCAGTAATCCCAAAGTAATAAACTTTCCTCAGAGATTTCCCCTTATATTTCCATTCAGAAATCCAAAGGACCTGAGGAAGCAAAAACAAGTCCTGAATCAATCCCACATATGGCCTAACCGCCTCCTTCCAATCCATCTTCACAGACTCAGTGGCCAGACCATAGTTGATAGAAGAGAGAAATTCGATTACAGCATTACGGCGGGCTTTAGCAATGCCAACACATATCTCTATGACAAAACAAATGGCGTACGTAACGCCGCACCAGAGCAGCACCCATTTTTCGCTTGGTACTTGGGTGAGACGAAAACGAGACTGCCAAACTGTATGGAAAAGTCTTACTGTGAGGGTAAAGGCAACCACTAGCATGACATTGAATAGGATATCAAACAGGGGAGAAGGCCCTTCCTCCACTGGACATGGATATTGCTGCTCTTTAGAAGGTGGATCTGAGCTTGCAAAATAGAAGTGATCTATCCCAGTCGTGAGAGAAATACCGTAACCCAGAGCTTGGGTGCCCACCATAACAAGTGAAATATATGCAGCTGCTTTATGTATTTTGCATAACATACAGTAGTTGACTCACTATACAGGCAGTTGCAAGGCAGAGAGACAAAATGTTCAGCACTGGCTCCAAAATTCTGCGAGGAATAGGCTCTACTGTATCTCCAATGTACAAAGTTTGTGCTGTATGGAGCTCCACTGGATTGAAATACAGCGGATCGCTCTCTGTTCGGTTGCTTCTGATTGACACTTTCACAGACCGATCTATCAGAAGCTTGAAATTCGTTGGTGGGTATTGTAGTTCCAGTTCAATTTGACAATCATGCCCATCTTCTACATTAATGCTACAATTGCTGTTAAGAATGTCTGTCCGAGCCCGAATATCACGACAGCCTACAAGATTCATCTTCCCCCTTCGAGGATCGTACACACCCTCAACGGAGAGCTCGAACAGGGTAGGAAAAATTCCCTGCAATTTGAGTTGTGCAGCCACTTTGAGTAACGGTCTTTCGTCTTGAGAGATTTGATCTACCTTCAAGAGGCATGAATGGATTCCAGAGCCGTATGATGTATCTGATAAATCCATCCCCACAAACTTCTCCATAGCTATGACATCTAAATTCATCATGGTATTCGAATGTACTGTACTGGAAGCGATGGTTGAATGTACTGAAAGATCTCTGCCTAAAATATAAAACTATCCCTTGATCGTCCTACTTTCTTCCAGGGATACTTGAATAAATGCCACCGTATCAGATCGCCTATACTCTTTGAATTGTTTGGCTCCAAGAGAGATTCTGCAAGGTTATTCTTGGCGTAGCAGTATGACATTTCACCATAGAGACCATACGGCAGAGATATACCAGGCTGTAATGGGAGCTCAAAGGAAAGAGGATACAAGGCCTTCGAGTCCCTGTGAATGCTAGAAATATAACCCACTACCATATTGCGCTGCTTGAGCGAAAGATAATTTGGAATGTAGAGACAGAGTAGAAAATCACAAGCAGGGGTAGGGATAGATGCAAGGCATCCCACCATACAAATCTTACCAGGGGATGCTCTTCTCCAGGTTCCTTGGATCCACATAGTGTTTTGGTTCTGTCCAACTGATCCTAATCCAGAGCTCCGGGTGTTGTGTCCTTCTGCAGGCACAATTCCAACAGCGGCGCTGATATTGAAATCTGAATGTGCATCGGATTCAAAGCATTCAAAGGATTCCACCAAAATCCTGGAGTTGCTGAAGCCCCCTTGGTTGGAAAAAGGACCAACCCTGTTACAATACTCTACTGGACCTTTGCATTGCCAATTTGGGATTCCCACCAAAGTCGGATACTCCAATAGTGACCTTGTCAATTCGCAGCATTGATATTTACCTTGGTATAATTCCAGATCTGTGAACATATTTTCATGGACATGTTCATTGCAGGCGGTTTCCACCATGCTGTCTGTAATGAATTTGTAGGGCGGCGTGTAATCCAATGGGAATGTAATATCGACAGGATCAAAGAACACGGCATGACCTGCAGCACGGAAGCTTGCCAATCGCGCAACAATCTGTCTGGTGGTTAGCGCATTTGTGGGCGGAATCTGCAGGCTAAGTAGAATTTTGTCATCTTCAACCAGCGGAGGCGCTGGCCATTCCAAGCGAGCAGAAGCATTACCATGGTGCAGGGGCACCTTCGATCGGCCCAACATACACAGCTTCTGATCGCCGCTTTTTGATTCAGAGTAAAGTCCTTGGAAGGTAATGCAAAGATGACTTTTACCCGGCTGACTTTCAAAGCCTGTCCAGATCTCGTTATTGATGAAACTGTTTTCGTTATTTGATATGTGCAAGCACAGTGATGCGGTGAGATTCGCAACTTTGGTGTTGAGCTCACTTCGGAAATCTAAATAGCGGGGAAGTAGAGATAAAGAAGCCACTTTGAAAATTTTGTCCCCCTGCTGGAAATGTGAAGGTAAAAGAGGCGCAGATCTCTTCTCCTGCTCCCATTCTCCATAGAGTGGAAGAGAGAGTTCCTTTGGAAAATTCCACCAGCTACCATCAAGAAGACAAGGAGACGCTTCTCTTGCAATAGAGGCACAGTGCTCCTTAACCTCTGAAAAACGATCGGAGTCCGCTGCCAACATATTCTCATATTTGGTCTTTAGTTTGTCCAGAGAAGGTGAGCTCCCTGAAAGGCGGGCATTTTCCACGATCAGGCGAGCTACTCCCAATATAAGAATGAAGCCCATCAGCCGAGCGTGCTGATGATATTTCACCTTCATTTTCTTCAACATTTAGGCAATTGTCTGATATATGACAAAAGCTCAGAAAGCAAATGGCCTCGACACAGGGAATGTGCACTGAGACTGCCTTTAATGGCTCGATTTCTTGCTGACCAAGCCAAGGATTCGAGAGAAGAAACAGCTGCATTATTCTAATCTTCCACCTTAATAGACAAATAATAAACTAAATAGATTGAGAATCCCTGAGTAGATTATAAGGCGATAAGGAAGTCAGGATGATTTCATCTGCTGGGCTTCACATGCGAGATGGGTAATTTTGACTGGGTTTCAATTATCGAAAACAAACACTTAAAAAAGGGTTCCAGGATGGAAAGGAATTCCATACTGGAGTTGCAAGCCAGGAAATTAACAGAATATTGGTAATGAACGGGATTACACTTGAGCGTGACTTCTTTTAAGTACAGAGCACGGCCCTTCCATGGAAAACGGCCGCATATTTGAGAAGAAGATTCCTGTCATTATTTATTTGAAAATTTAGTCGACTCTTTTGTTAGATAAGAGTTTGGTCTTATGGAGCTGCTAACTTCTCTTTTAAGGGCTTATGTAGTCCATGTAGTTTTTAAGTGAAGGCAGTATGCTTTGGGATTCTCCTCTAAATTGATGTAATTATATTCTAGGTTTTGAAAATTTAATTATGATGGAGAATGGTTGAATTTGCACAATCAATATTTAATTATATGATTATATAGATTTTTTTTTTTAAATTTTAATTTTAATAATTAAAAATATTTATAATTGATTAAGTAATTAAAATAGAATAATTTTTTAATTACCCATAATTTATCTATTAGAATTTAGGTATATTATTTTTGGACATACTACTATCAAATATATAAATCTTCATCAAGATTTTGGTTAATTGGATACCAAGGTCCATTTCCATCACACACTAGCCTTATACATAAAACTTTGTCATAAAAAATATTCTTTAAATTTCAAATCTTCTCTCAATGGGATTAAATAATATATCTCAATTCCATATACATCACGACACTATAAACTCCCAACATGTAAGGAATACATAAAATATAACATAGAATGGGTATCAATTCTAGGATTTAAACCTAAGAAATAAGACATAAGTTGAGGAAATCAAGTAGAGATAGATATAGGTTGAAGGCATAATAGATAGGAGACCAAACCACTATGACTACACCATTGTAGTTTGAGTAAGAACATAGAAACCTAGAAAATACACAATGGCTAAGCATATAAAATAAGCACATGAGTAGATCTCGATAAAAGATTTAAGGGGTCTACTAAATAAATTTACTCAAATTGGTTATCAACATAAGGAAATCTAGGTACTAGGGAAAATAGGAATCCATAAAACTCTAATTTTAAGGGACAAGCCAACAAAGAATCCAAATATAATTTATTGTATCTTATATCTTGAGTGTCTATAAATATCTCAATATTTTTTTGTTTTTCTTGGAAGTATATGACAAGGATATTAGTTCTAGATGAGTTGAGAAACTTAGGACAAATGACTTTTCTTGTGCAAGTAATTTGGTGGAGAGTCCATTTGTTTATCCAAGCCAAGCTTTGTTAGTTTGGGAGTGCAAATATTGTAGCTTATATGATTTTTTTATTGTAAGAAAATATTCATGAGATTTAATATATTTGGAAGTGACTTTAAAAGTTACAATATATGCATATAGAGTGGTTTTTTCCTACTCATTATATCTCTTTCTTAGATATAATCATTTATCTAATTTATATTCCTCATATGATTGCATCACTCTTTAAAAATAATTTGGGACTAACATTTGTTTGATAATTCTTTGTTAGGTTTACCAAGGAATCTCTTATAATTCAATGGTTGACTTCATGATTAATGAATTGACCATTCTAATCTATTTTGAATTATCATTTCTTTTTTATTTTCCTATTTCTACTCTTATCCTCTTCTTCCTTTTATGCCATATATATATATATATATATATATATATATACACATATATATAAGGAGTAGTGTAGGATTAGAGTGGGATTTTCCTTTACTCTATTGCTACATCTAGCTAATAGATCTCATTCATTATTGCTATCTCAGTCAATAATTTGATTTAATCATGGTTGGGAATAACTAGTAATTGTGCAATCAACCAAAAAGAGTGATCATATTGTCACTTGTTAAATATTAGGACATTGACTTTCTCAAGCTATACTTTTCTAATAAAAACTTGGTAATCATAGAACTTGGCGAGATCATCTTAGTTTCCTTTCAAGAGAGGAGGTGTCTCTTGATTCCTTCTAACATTAGAAAGTCATTTTTATTTCCAACACAATGACACTATAGGGTGTTCTATTTTGATTGTGTCATTTGACAAACTAATATATAGTTCATTAAGGAAAGTGTTTTTTCTAAACAATTGAACCCATTCTTAGTAAGGGTATACAATGAAAATCAACACCACAATATAAAAATAGATTTTGTATGATTCTATTACTCTTATGTAAATTATGTTTACATATTTGTTTTTGATAGAGGAAAAAATAGGTTTTGAAGGGACCCAAAACCCTTTACAGTAAAAAAAAAGGCTACAGGTAGAACCACCAGTAGCCAACCAAACACCAGCCCCCAAACAAGACCCATCAAGATTTACATTTAGAACTCCTCTTGTGGGAACGAAGAGTCATATCAAAATAAGGCCTAGATAAATTAGCTTTCTTGCTCTTAACAGTAATCCAACCTTCTTCCACTTGTGTTGCCTTACTCTGCCAAGCCAACACACTATTTTCTTGAAGATGAATGCCTGTAGCCACAGTCTCGGGGATTTCATCATTATTGTTTAGTGCAGGCAATGGCGAAACAGAGGAGCCACCAGAAATGATAGTCGAAGTGTAGACACCAAGAGTGGCATTCATAGACCCAATCTCATGATCTTTAGGGGTTTCAACATGATGTTTACATATTTGTTTTTATGTACAAAATATCAAAATTCACAAGTGTACAACTATTTCATGAAACAAACTTATTTCCAACAATTGGCAAAATTTTGAAATTTTTTTTTAAAAAAATTCAAAAGCCTACTCCATATAGTGCAAGATAGCAATCCACTTGACAAGGATGAATGAATGCTAATATCACTATAGAGAATGGATGTCTATACATGCAAGACAAAAATAGACATACTAAATGTTAGATGTAAGGGAATATATGTGAATATAGATAAGACATACTTGAATATATGGTCACAATTTTCTTTGTGAATTAAAATATCCACAACCTTTGTAAATATAAACCTGAAATCACAACCTTTATCAAGTCCTATCTCAATACATGTAGTAGTCCTTTAACACCATCGACCAAGCATCTCTCATTATAATTTATATTCTCCTTCTAAGGAACATTCATGGGTACCATAAGTTGCATAAAAATAACTACAGACTTATTCCACAATCCTACATTTGAATTGAAGGACCTGTGAGATCGATTCAGCTTAAGACGTTAACAAGGGGATGAGCATGGGAATGTCTACTTTGGAATAATTACAGTGAGCACACCGTCTCTCACATTTACAGACTCGGTGTACAAGCCAGCGTCGTGAGGGAGAGAGAATACAATCTGAAACGGCGCAATGCAGGGTCTCTGCCGTTGCAGATAACGCAGGGATCCTCTGCTCTCAACTAAAATGTTTCCCGCTCCAAATACTTTCATAGTTCTGTCATTCAGTATCAGCACCTGCATTACAATATTACATCATTTATCAAAACAAAGAATTGTTTTGTGAGAAAAAGAATAAGGAATGCCTATTCATAGAAGTTAAAGGGTTCAATATTCAGATAATTGATGGAAAGAGTTTCTGGTAATAACTGTATAAATAGTTTTAAATAATGTTCGAGATCTGTTCAACTATTTGTCTCAATAAACATAAAATAACTGGTTATAACTTTACACACAAAGGAAATATAAAAAAATTAGAATTATAAATATATACCCTAATGTCCTCGCTGCTCAGACCCGGAACATTGAGTATGTATTTATAGTTAGCTGGAAACTCTATTATATCTGTAGCAGGAGGCGTCGTTGCCATTGCTTTCTCTGAAAGATAATAGGCGATAATGGAAATAGGATGTGTAATAGAGAGCAGGGCACAGTAGCGAAACTTCCTCTCTTTTGCAGCAAGAGAAAATGAATGGTAGAGTGCTTTTATCACTGCAAGGCAATGAATTAGAGGCTATCGTTCTGGGTGGCGTAGTAACAATGACGATTTGTTTCAGATCACTCGAGGCTCAAATAAAATAATAAAACTGAAAGAAACTTAAAAATTGAAGGAAATTTCGTGACTAAGTTACTTTTTATTTCGAAAGTTTTATCTCTCAAGTCTAATAATTCACCATATTCAAAGCAACTTGACGTGCAACTTTGGTTCAGAGAAGTAGTTCTTATATTGAAGATGCTTGAATTATATAGTTTTCTTTTTCTTTTGAGTAAATGGATTACATGACCATGGGTAAGGTTACATTATCTTTCAATTAGTAGTTAAATGGGATTATGTGTTAAGTTCACATTTGATTTGGGGTTCAATCTAGTTTAATAGTTCCTCATAAGATTTGAACTTTGGTTTGTCATAATCTAATAACATATACTCATATACTCGCTAATTAAACTACAATTCTTTTAACAACTTAAAATAATTAATAGACTAATTTTGTGCATAAATTGAAGTAATAAGAATTAGTATATAATTATGGGTGGTATAGTAATAACAACAGTTTCGGATTACTCTATGCCCAAGTAAAGTAATAAAACTGAAAGAAACTTAAAAAGCAAAAGAAATTCCTAACATAGTTACTTTTATTATTTTGAAAATTTCATCTCTCAAGTGTTATATTTCACCATATTCAAAGAAATTTTTTGTAGTGCAACTTTTGCTCACAAGTAGTTATTCTTAATGTGTACATATTTAATTAATAATTACCCTCTTCTTTTTAATGAAGATAATTGAATTGTATAGATATTTTATTTTTTATGAGTAAGTGGAATACATCATGATGGGTAAGGCTATATGTAAACCAAAAGGCATCTTTCAGTGAGCAACTACAAGGGGATCGTGTCTATTAAAGTCACACCATAAGGTTCCATCCATCTTGGGGTTGAACATTGGTTTGGCATAATCTAAAAATGTGCCACCATACTGAGCAATTAAACTACAACTCTTTTAACACTTTTTTAAATTAATAGACTATAATTTTTTGAATGAATTGAGGTAGTAAGAGAAATAATATTTTAAAATATTTTCTTAAAATAAGTTTTTTTTAACTTTAATATTTATTTGAACACTATTTTTAATAATAATATAGAAACCAGTCATAGATACATCAAAGTAAGCACTTTAGCTTTATTTACACCAGATTAAGCATTTCCAACTTTATGTACAATTATAAAATTTGTACTATTTCTCAATACTAGCCCAACCAAAAAGATATTTAGAATGGATTCTAGTTGTAGTATATCAGGTAAAGCATATTAACATAATATTTACAAAAAGGTAGTTTCCTGAGTATCTATTTCTTGTAGCTTCTGCTGCTCACTTCAGATTCCCTGCACTGTGCGTCATAGGCATTAGGTTGCATCATAGAGATATTTTATGTGACCTATGGAGTAGTAGCATTATAGATTTCTCTTGGGTTTTTTTGGTTGCCTGCACCCTTGTTCCTAGTAGTAACATTGTTAAAGACCCTTTGGAACTCCCTCGACATCCTTAGGAATGTCTTTAAGTCCTCTTGGTTATGATGTTAGGTATGTCCGTACTTAACCTCTGCCTTGTTCACCATCACCACTCCATTAGTGATTAGTCTCATAAATTTGGACATAGATATTTCCTTTGTCACTGTTCCCTGTAGTACAATTTCAGGTAACAATTTCACTACTAATGTGAGTATCTTATTAGACTCATTAAGCCCCCTTCTACTCCCCTAAAATTTCTCCTCATTCCTAGCCCTCCAAATATTCCAAAGGATTTCACTGGTGAGACAGTCCCAAAAAATTTATAATCTTTGCATAATTTGCTAGAGTTGAACATAATTTCATACCAATTAGTCCTTCCATTTTCATTCCAGATTTGGAATTCATTACAAAACATATTTCAAACCTGTTTAACATAAAGACAATCAAAGAAGATGTGCATTATTGTTTATGGAGTCCTACATATGTTGTATATATCCACATTAGCATGGTTAACTTTAAAAGGAATTTTATCTAACAAGAGTTTCCATTTGAAGCAATTATTTTCAGGCTCATTCACATTATACCACACAGAGGAGAGTTTTTCTAGTTAGATAGATTTAGATTTCAAAAAGAATTCACATGATTTCTAATAGAACTATCCTTAGTTATCTCTTTATAAATATTCTTAACTTTAATTTTAGACAATGGTTAATAGGTCTTTCCCACAATAGTGGTTTACAATTTCTGGGAGGAAAGAATTTTCGCTGAAATCACATATTTTTAGAAAATATAATGATTTAATCCTTAAAAAGTTTCATTTAAAACATTCCAATTGAGGAGGGTTTGATCAAACTACCTTAAATCAAATCCCCTTGGATAGAACCTCACTAGTTTTAAACCATACCTATAACAGAGTCTCCTTTACACCTATCACAATGCTGATAAAAAACCACTTTTGAATAATTTTAAATAAATAAATCATAAGCTTCCCAAAAAGTATAATTTTAAATAAATTTAATTTTATTATTATATTTATTTTTTATTTCTTGTGAATGTAGGTTTTTCACCAAAAATAAAACTCTCCGTTTTTCACATATGGAAAAATAACAGATTATCAAAAAAAAAAATTAAAAAATATGAGTGCACTAGATATTGAAGTCCTTGATCCAACAAAGAAAAAAAAATTAAATTTTGATACATACAAAAGAAGTTACACATTATACGGTCGTGCTATGTTTGAATTATAATTGTTTTTACTTCAAAACTTGATTAAAGAGAAAATATTCAATAAAAAACTATCTAACCAAGTGGAAGCACCAGATATTGGAGCTATGAATCTAAATTTGAAATAATTATAATTTTATCCTTCATGGAGAAAATTTTATGCGTTATACGGTGAGCGTCACTTTTTAAAATGTTGTTTTCTGAAAAAACTAGTTTTTGAAGGAGATGGAAAAAAGAAGTGCAATCTTATTCCAAAAATTTTGAAAAAAATATATTTATAATATATAGACAAAATTTTATGAAACTCTAGTTTGCATCATCTTCAAATTCCTCACGATTTAGCCACTATAGGTGCCCGAAAGTAAAGATTTAGTTAAAAAAATTATTTCAGTGTACAGTTTGGCCAAAAATTGTAAACCACTATTGTGGGATCTCACATTACCATCCTTCCAAATTATCTCTTCAAAGATATCATAGTTTTCAATAGAATTAAACAGAAAGATAGCATTTTTGCAAGCATCAACAATAACATTATAAGTTCTAAAGTTAGCATTATCTAGTTTAAATTCCACAACCAACTCAAGTCCCATGATTTAATTTTCTCATTTTCAAAGATATTGTGAAAGGTTTGGATATCAAAATGGTTCCACTTTTGTGTAGTGAAACCTTGTAGCAAGGTGAGTGGTTCATTGTTATGCTCCAAGTTCTACCATAAAGAACAATAAGTTTGACATTTTAGGTTGTTATTGATAATGACATTACAACTTGAATTCAACTTTATACTTTACCAATTCCCACACCCTCCATAGGCTTTTAAATACTAGTGAGTGAATAGGTGACATAAGGGATCTGTTCATGAGAATATCACAAAGGGGCAACTTTTTTCGATATTTTGCCTATTCGAGGGTGGCGAGTTGAATGTTATTCTTTATCAGCACCTTCCACGGTTCCTTACCCACCATGGCCTTACCAATCCATTTGACAGTGAGTGCAATGACTTGGGTCCTAAGGTCTTTAAGAACCAACACCCCATTCATTTTTTCAAGACAATGCCACTCCCATTTTACTGCTTGCCTTCTCCTTTTTCCTTTCCCATTAGACCACAAAAGGGACTTGATTCTTTTCTAGATCTCATTTACCTGATAGTTGCTAAAGACCAAATAGAGGTGAAGTAAATACTATAGTATGAGGGAATCTTTTGGTAGATTTGGAGCCTTCTTGCAAAAGATAAGTATTGCCTATTCCAGTTCTCTAACTTTTTCTCAATTTTTGAGTTGATCCATATGTACATGTTTTTTAGGTTGGGTCTGAGAGTAAATGGGATACTGAGGTATCTTACCAACTTGTTGGGCCTTCCCCATTGGAGCTCATATTTTTGGAGCTAACTGGGAGAGGATTTCATCCATCCAAGGAAATTAGATTTGGCTATGGAAAACTTTACTCTAGCGGCTTGGAAAATAATTCAAGCTTCCCCATTAGGATTTCCATATTTTTTTCTTCCAACTCAATGAAGATGGTTGTATCATTAGTAAACTAGATATTGATTAACTTGTTTTGATCTAAAAGAATAATACCTTTAACCTTGGGTGAAGAGGATTGGTCCATTAATAGATAGTGCAAGGCATTAGAGGTGATCACAAAGAGGGCAGGAGCAAGGGGGAAACCTTGCCTAATACACTTTCCAAGGGTGATTTCTTCGAAGAGTGAGCCATTAAAATCCACTTGTGCCACTGCATCCTTCAGCAGTGTGTCCATAGCTTTATAATACTCTTTAGGAAAACCAAAGGCTTCCAGTGTTACTCTTAAGAATGACCACTCCAATTTATCATATCCTTTTTCAAAGTCTAATAGAAGCATAGCAAAATTTTGATTGGATTGTTTTGACCATTCCATTACTTCCTAGCTTGTGATCAGGTTTTCCAGAATATAGATCCCCCTTTTATAAATCATGTATGTGTGTTGTTTATGAACTTGGGAAGAATGTACACTAGCCTTAGAGCAAGGATTTTATCCAAAAATCTTGTAGGATGCATTTAACAATGTTATGGGCCTCCAATTCTTTATCAATGTTTTATCTCCCCCTTTTGGTAATAATTTAATGATGCCTTTTTTTTATGTTTTTTCCCAATGATCCATTATCCAAAGCCCCTTGATAGACTTGCAGTAGTTCATCACTAATCCAATCACTGAAGGTCTTCTACAATTCAATTGAGAGAGCATCACACCTAGGGGACTTATCATTGTTCATGGACTAGATGGCCCTCATAATTTCCTCTTTGGTTATGTTGTCAGCTAATCTAGAAGCACTTTCTTGATCAATTTTCTTGGGAATGATAAGTTTTATGCAATTTTCAACCTTTTTGTTAGCCTCCTCATTTCCTTTAGATGTGAACATTTTGTATAGAAGGCATGCAATTGTTGTGGGATTTCTTCATGTCTGGTAAATAGCTTTCCTTCTTCCCAGATTCACCTAATCTGGTCCTTGCAACTCTTTCCTTTAATGTAGCTAAAGAAAAACTTGGACCCTTGATCACCATGGCTTAACTAGTTGAGCTTAGCTCTTACTTTAAGACCTTTAGTCTTATGAGCTTTGAGCCTTCTAAGATTATTTTTGGCCTAGGGAAGAGCCTTACTAAGCCTTATGTTATATGGTTCAGTTTGTACCTTATATTCAACTAACACTAGGGCCTCTTGCAATTTATTTTCCTCACTTATGGTATGCATAGCTCTTTTCTTGCCAATGGTCTAGAACAGTTTCTTCCAAGATTCCACATTTTGTACCCATCTTGAGATGGCACTTCTTTCAAAAAGCAATTTTTTATCTCTCATTTGAATTGAGGCTATTCCCTCCCTACAATCATTTTCTTATGGTAGATGAGTGTTGAGGATGGAATTTACATCCTTTGGAGCATCCTCCTGGATCTACCCTGAATGGTAGTTACACAAGCTTTTTGGGATGGTGGTTAGAAAGTGTACATGGGTAGACACATACTTACTTCCTTGAGTCACCTAGGATGAAACTAAATGAATCCTTATTTGAATAAAACCTATCAAGTCAACAATAGATCCTTCTCCTAACTTGCTACGCATTGCACCAAGTAAACCATATCCTCTTGCAATCCTTTTTTTTTTCTAGGGGTTCTACTAGATTTAGCTTGTGTTTTAGTCTTTGCCAAAAATGTTTCTTAGCCCCATTCCAAGCCATATCCAAACCACCCACTTTATCCTCAAGGTTTTCCACCATATTAAAGTCTCCCCCTAATACCTAAGGGACCTTAGGAAACTAGGTAGCCAACCATTACCATAATTGCAAAATTTCTCTATGTTCATTTGGTGCATAGACCGAATAGACCCCAAGGCAGCCCCCATCTATCTCAAGGGTGAACCATACCACTCTGTTGTAAGGGGAGGTACCTTAGTTGGTTACAAATTGATTCCACCTATTAGAGAGGATAATTGTAGCCCCTCCTCTCCCCTTCCCATGATTGGTGGAGAAGTGACATGAGTCTTTTCAAATGAACTTCAGATTCACCTCTAAGGTAAAGCCAATTGCCTTGGTTTCTAGTAGGAAAAGAATATCCTTCTTAGGTTCCAGATTTAGGGACCTTCTATTCAATGTACTTCCTGTTTAGGGATTCCAACCCTCAAACATTCTAGGAAATGATGTTGAGAATCATGATCAACATTCATGTGAGTTTCCTCTTGGTTACTCTTGAATTTTTCAAAGCTCTTAGGTAGTTTATCCTCTATTTCTATCCTCTTGGAAATAGGAGACTGAATGATCAAGTTGGTCTTTTTTCTTTTGTTCTTAACTAGTTGAATGATTTTATTGATGGATAGAGAGTTTCCATATTTCCTAGGAATTCCTGGCCCATTCCATGGCTTTTTGGATTTCTCTAGCCGACCCTTTGTGATGTTCTCATCAGCATCATCCCCAACTTCATTAGCTGATTCTAAGTTGTTGTTAGTTGTATGGGGAGTGGAGGTTATCATGGGATTGGTTTCCAAATTACTTGGGTTTAAATTAGTTTTCCCTTCCTCCTCACAAGCAAGTTGGTTGGGATCCAACTAGACTAGCCTTTTATTGTTCTTTTGAGTATTGTTATTTTTAGAGCCTTCTTTAATGTTTCCTTGGTCTAACTGGCACCCAACAATATTGATTCTCATTTGGTTGAGAACCTAGGGGGAATCTACTAGCCTAGAATCTACAAAATTCAATGATTTGGTTGAGTTAGCATGCTCTAGATAGACCTTTCTCCCATTTGTGTTAGCTCTATATTAGCATCCCCTTTTGGATTCCTTTCCAAAATGGTAGAAGTAAGTTCATTGAGTAATCCTTTGACCCTAGGGTTCCCAGCCAAGTCAGCATCACCAACATGAGTGTCCCCCAGACCCCACTTTTTGAGGGTGATTTTCCCATTCACCTTTTTAATTTATATTGGGCTTGTGTGTTTGGCCACTTTGTTATTAGCATTTTTATCCAATATATGATTTTCTTCGATTCTTTTCCTTATGTTTCGCATGGAAATTTGTTGGGCATTCAATTTTTCCATTTTCTCTTTGCTCCAGCTAAGTGAGGGGTTAGGCATGGATGGGGGCTTCTTATGGGTGGGGTGATCAACATAGTTCTTCTACACAAAATTTCCACCCTCGTTAACCAAATTCTCAGCCTCTCCCAAAGTGGAAAACTCGTTTTTCATGGGGAGGGAAACAAAGGAATTGGTAGGGCCACCAAGAGAACTTTCTACCTCTTGCATTTTCTCCAAAGGTTTAGGAGGAGAACCAAAGTTTCTTAAGGAAGTCCCATAAGGGTTAGGGTTACTTTGAGGGAGAACATATTCAAAAATAGGCATGGACGTAATAGGGGAATCATTGTTGGCATTGGACAAAGCTACCTCCAAGCCAACATTAGGGTTTGCAACATGGCCATTTTTACCCTTGTTGATGCATTTACCATAATTTATTTTTACCATGGGATAAATTTTTCTAATGTGCTCTTCTTTTCATCACAAGTAGTAGGAATTGATGTTTCCTAACACTTCCAAAGGGCGATGGATAACCCTCTCTTCATCCTCAATGGAAATATTAGTTGGGATTTTGACCCCAAGATTTAGGGGCATCAAGGTGTGATAGAGAGGCTTTAGCTTCTTTCACCTAGACATTTCCAAAGGGGGCCAATAGAGCGAGAATGAGTCTCCAAAAGTCTAGAGACAAGTTCTTGACCACCACCCACTTGGGTTATGAAAGAGAGAGAACTTCCTTTGTGATGGTTGTTGGAGACCTTGAAGCTAGCGTGTGAAAGACACAACCGCCAACATTCGAATATGGTTTAGCAAGGTTTTGGCTTGCATTTCATGGTCTTTTAGGAAAATAATAAATAACTCTCATTGGAGTAATCTGCAATAGTTAATTTGAATTCCAAACTTTATCACCCACATGTTTGAAAACCAAGAATCAATATATTTAATAGCTAGAATTTTATTTAAATCAATCAAAATAAACAAAATTGTAACATCTTTTATTCTATTGTTTTCATTTTTAACAAAACTTTTCATTTCAATATTAGGAATGAGTTTGGCATAACCAAGGGTATCAAGTGGTGTAACTTCTCCTCCCTCTCCACCATCGATACCACCTCTTCATGCTCAGCTACAATAGAAATAATAGTGCCTTCAAAAATGAGCACACCACCACCAGAAACTACTTCTTTAAAGGTTTTAACAAACAATTGCTTGCCACCAACATTTTTAGGGGGATTAGGGGGATCCATACCACTGTCCATAAATTCCCTTAAGGGTTGAGGCTAAACTTGAAAGCAGAGGGTAATGAGAGAATATAGATCACACATGCAAAAATAAAAAAATTGAAACCAACAAAAGAGAGGAGTTGACGCAAAACAAAGGCATTCAGTACAAAAAATCCACAAGGCAAACCTTCATGGGGGACGACGCAACCTCCCCCACATATCATGTGTACAGAGATCGCCATGCCAACACCAAGACACTAACCAACCACTTGCGGAGCACTCTCCTTTGCCATCCTATTTGAACACTTTTCTAAAATGATCTTAACTTTATTGACCAGTGAATAGGATATATATTAAGTACAATCATGTCATCATGAAAATTAAAAGAAGTAAATAGATATTTTTTGTGCGAGAAATTTCTACTAGAGTTTGTTTATTTTCTAATTTTTTGTTGCCATTCTTATGGCCCTCTTAAGTCTTTTTTGTAAGAATTTATTTAGTTCTCCATATTTATTGTGGGCTTTTTGCTAGTCCTTTTTTTGGTCTCAAATTATTTTATTTCAATAGTTCATGTAGGTTTTGATGGTTTGGTTACTTTCAACAATGGAACCACTGAATAAGCATCCCCTAAATTTTTCCCAATCGTTTCTATGAAGTAATCACCTTATCTTTTTAGTGTATGTGGTTTTACTCGTCTCTAAACTATATAATGCATGCAAATAGTTATATCATTTTACTTTGATAGGGTATTTTGTTGAGAGAAATATCCTAGAAAGAATGCCTCATGAGTGAGATAGCAGGCATTAGACCTTGCATGGAATTTAGCCTGATGTTGTTTAAAAACATACGCAAATGTTCTTTCTTTTTCAATTTGTTGAGGTCATTTTCAAGCATGTCCTATGGTATTTTTTGATTATATTGGAAAAATAGGTTTTGAAGGGACCCGAAACCCTTTACTTCACACAAAAATTCTACTAAAAGAGAAAGACACTGAAGCATAAGCAATAACCAAAAGAAAATCTATAGCTAAAAAGTTGTGACACAACAAGGAAATAGGGAAAAAAACAACACAAAAACAAAAATTATTTCATATTTTTCAATGTGTTGGTTACCTCGATCTCCTAGTTGCAATGCAGATTGACCTTGTCCATTAATTCTTTCTTTTCTTCATCAAAGGTCTTCCTAAGGTTCCCCCTAGTTCTGGTGCACAAGTCTTTGGCCTCTTCTTTGGAATTCTTCTTCTCCTTACATTTGGAAGATTGGTCCTTCTCAATCATCTCAACAAAGTACAACTAATCCTCCTTGAGTTGAGTAATCATATCGAACAATTTAACCTTCAAGGACTCCACACTATTCTTAACTGAGTTATGGCTAATCTCCAATAATTTCTTGATATCTTTGCTTACTTAATCCTTCCCTCCATCTCACATGAGTGATTCTCACATTGGGTTTTAAAGTCAAAAAAAGAGCATTATAAATAAAATAGCCTTTCAATTAGAATGTCTGAAGAGGAGCCCTTCGACTGGTTTAACATATTCTCCCTCAAACCCCTAATCTTAATATTTACCTTATTAAATTCTTGCAAAACCCACTTGGAAAATTTAAAAGTGTGTGTGGCCACCGAACTCAAGCCATATCCAAAATCTCAAACATCCTAAAATATTTTAATTATTTAGATATGAAAAACCCTCAAAGATAGGATTAACCTTCAATGGCTTAGGCTTACCAAGGTTTGGATTCACACCCTCTTCCTCATGTACAAACCTCTCAATCGATGCCTCCTCACTGTCTGGGTTCCCAACACCCTCCTCCTCATGAACAAGGGAATCATTAATTTCAACAATACTTTTCGCCACACCCTTTACCAGATCCCTCCATATATGTAATTGTTCTTGATGAATCTTGTTTTAAGAATGTGCATATGAAAATTTTAATAAATGTATGTTTTATATTTTTTTGCAATATATATGTTAATGTGGGTTAGATGAAATGTTAAGGCTGCAAGATTGGATAGTTTGAGAAGATCCTTCACTCTTGTCTACATAAAATTGTATTAGAACAAGCATGATATTGGAATGTGTGTAAGGAGAAGGATTTTATACTCGTGGCATGTTTTTTTGTTGTGTTTTAGGAAAGCTCTAATTTTTTTTGTTGTGTAGGTAAGATAAAATTTGTTTCTTGTAACTATAGAGAGCTAAGGTTTAATGAGTTATGCTTGTGAAGATTTGTAAAGTTCTTAGTGTAATTTTCTTGAATTTTCCTCTAACAAAGATAAATGTGGATAGAGGGTGTGCTCACTTCCTCCATAGTGGAAAGTGGATAGAGGAGGTTTTGAGATTGATATTCTAGAGTCATTGTTAAGTAGAGGACATGTATAGTTTATTGAAGAAAACAAGTTGTATACTTTAGTGAACCTATGTGAGTTCCTTATTATGAGTTGATATTGTGTGAGTCTCATTTTGGAAAAAGGTTGGTTGTTGGAAGTTTGTTGTAGATAGTTGAGAGTGAAGATGTCTTTGAAAAGAAGGATAAATATTTGAAGGTGCTAGTTGATTAGGAAAATATGTAACAATATCAAAGTAAGAAAACCCTCAAGATGATGAATTTACATTGGATATTGGATAGGTTGGAGGTTATGCAATGTGGATAATGTATAGCAGATGTGATCAAGAATGATGAAGAATATCATCTAGTTGGTATGAAAGTAGAAAATAAAGTGATTGTAATGAAACATGTCATGGATGTGTTGATTGATGAGGTTGTTTAGGTCTAGAAGGGTGATGATGACAAATATTTTTTTATAACATCATTTTTTTGGTAGATTTGAAGGAAGGCCTAAAAATAATGAAGAATAAATCATCTCGCTTGAGGATGATATAGAAGAGAAAATGATGAAAAGAGGTCAAGAAGTACAATTTGTAGACGATAAGGGTGTTGCTATATAAGTTTGTTGGTGTAAATAGGTATTTTAGCTATCTAGTCTTATCTAAGTCCTATTTACATTGTCTACTCCACTTAGGTCCTAGGAAGGAATCTTTCTAGTCAAGCATTAGTTGTCACTTATCTAGTTGGTTTGTATTTAATGCTTGTCTCCTAGGTTATTTAATATTGGCTCATGCCATTTAATTATGACACAACCATTTAATGATGGTACATCATCACACTTTCCTATATAAGCAAGGATTCATATGTACATTATAATTTCATTTGAGTTATGTAAGCCCAATATATCACTACAATCTTGAGTATTGCATATTGGCCATATCTTGCATCCATTGTTGTAATTTTATATTCTTGATTTTCCCACTTGTAGAGGGTTGTTTTTGGTTTTTGCAAATGATCTTGGAGCCTTGAGTCCTTGAGTGACTCTAACATGGTATTAAAGCTTTAGTTTTGCAAAACCCCTTCTTAGATCTGAGGGTGATTCGAGCTTGATCTTTTGTATGGTGTGTATTCAGGTGAAATGAACCTCATGGTTATGTCCAAAAGGCCTCAAAACCCTATTTTCTACTAAAAGTTTGATATTTGGACAAAAAAATCATAGGTATTTTTTAGGGTTTGATAGAAGTAGTAGAAAAATCACTCCATACAACTGTATGGAATTTGTACATTACAGGTCAATACATTTGTGCCATTCGTACATATGTTGGCATCACCGACCTCGACTTTGTTTGTAGGTCAAATCAGTTTGTAGGTACATATTATAGGAATATTCACTGCGTACCATTTCCATGTGTCACATCATTTGTTGGAGGTATGAAATTGTAGGTTTCAATATTTTATTAATTCGTAGTTTGAAGGTTTTAAATCCCAATTTAAATTATTTTAGCGCTTGGTCTTATTTGTTTTGGCTTGCAATTTTACTAAATGTCAAAGCATCAGAGCTAGGAAAAGTGAGGGAGTGGTGCAGCTCTTCACATCACCCATTTTCCACCCCATCGCTATTGGGCAGTGGCACTTTATTTTTAAAAAAAATTATTGCAGGTAGTCATATTGGCACCCAAGTGCCCAAATTCTCAGCCCCAAGTGCTAATTTTTTGCCCCCTAAGGTGCTTGAAGGGAATTTTTTTCTCTAAGCCATAACTTTCTTCCCAAGTGTCAAAAATTTTGCATACAAGATATTAATGAAAAACTAGTTTTGATAGTTTCACAATGGTGCAAGCCATTTTTCAAATTTTTCCTAAAGTGAAAATTTTATTTCTTGTTGAATTTAATTTTTATTTTTTGAACTCCCAAGCTCATAAATTTTTTCCAGAACCTTCGATTTTCATGATTATTCCAATGTTGGAAAGGTATTGAGGAGCTCTATATTTCTATTCATGTACTTTTTCTAGATTTAGCCTCAAGTACTTTTTATTTAGATTTGTGTAATTTTTCATTTCGGATAATTACATGGGTATAGTACATTTTGGAGAAGCTTTGTCCACTTGGGAAGGCTTCATTTTTAGTATAGGTCATATTGGGAGAGGTTACCTTCATTTTGAGGATCTCATTTTGTGGTATTGCTATAATTTTTCCATCTTTAATCCATCTTGTCAATGTGAATGTAGGACACATTTTTGGCATTGTAAACACACTACATATATAAAGTACCATACATAATATTGGGGGTATTATCGATTGAGTGGTTGGGGGAGGCCTCTTAATGCATTGTTTTGATATGTTTTCTTGTGCTCTTTGATTTTTATGGATCATTCTAAGGTTCCTTTGTTAACAACATATAACTATTCAACATGGCATCAACATGCATGAAGTATACTAATAAATGAATTCCAATCTCTATATATTGAAAATAAGGTACCTGAACCTACATATGAAGAGAAAAAAGTAAAATGGATGATTAAACATACCAAAGCTCTTGGATGTCTTTGCAAACTAGTCTCTCAAGATTTGTTGTTCCAAATTGAATCATGCAAGAATTCTCATGAGGCTTGGGACAAATTGAAAAAATTATATGGTTTTACAGATGAAGTGAGAAGCTATCAAATTGATAAGAAATTAATGAGCCTTGATCCTAAAAACTTTAACAACATATAGGACTACATCACTAAGGTTAAAGATCTAAGGGAGCAATGTAAAGCATGTGGAATTGATAAGAAGGGAATTTAGTTGGTCTATAATTCATTGAACAAACTTGGTCTTGATTATGCTTTCTTTTTCTAGCTTTCATATGTTGTTATTTGTTCCTCCTTTCTTTTAGTTTGTCCTTGTTGCCAAAAGACACATAATTATGTTTGTCTTTGTTGCTCAGAACATACAACATGATACATGATCTTGAATTTCTCTTCAGATGGTGGTATATTTTCATGTATAGGTGGGATCTTGATATAGTGATTGATACAGTGACATAGATTGCAACACTACTCTCTTGGCATATGGTGGTTTCTCATTTACAAGGTAATGTGTTGATGTTGATTGTGGTTTGTCTAAAAGTTGTGAATGGTGCAAAGGAAAAGGTAAAGGTTGTGAGCTCCATATTGAATTTCATACAAGAGTGTTATGCTAGAGTCATTCTTTCACTATGTGGTATTTCACTTGGTGATGGCATTTACAAAGTGTTCTAAGTGTTCTCACACTTACTTGGGCATATTGGTACTTGTCATATTAATGTGCAAGGTTTTGTTTAGGTTTTCATTTATTGCTTTATCATTGGGTGATTTTGGAATTGGTATATAATATGCAATACTTTGATTATCTACAAGGTATAAAGATTTGTGCAAAGTTCTCAAGCTATTAGAGGTGATGATTATGGTTGAAAAGTCTAAATTCATTTATACTTTGTGCATAGACAAAGGTAAATTATATGTTCAACAAGGCCGACAAGGTAGTGTATTTGTTTGTTTCACATGGTAGTCAACACCAACTACAATGAGCATTATGAGATTTATATTATTTGGAAAATCATGAATGACATAGTGATTATTAGGGATATAATGAGAACACTGAAACAATAATTGTGCCTTAATTTACTTTCATTCTTGTAAAAACTCAAAATCATTATGTTGTGGCCAAGCTAGGGTTTGCATAAGGCTGAAAGTTTCAATTGAGAAGGTGGTTTAGTGGCTACATCTTCAGGATGGTGGTTTTGGCATTCTACAAACAATAAAGGTTTACCATGACAAGCAAATTGGTAACTCAATTTTATTTGTTCTATTTTTCACGGTCTTATTGGAAGTGATTTTATTTCGAGTTTAGTGGTCTTCTGTCTTTTTGTCCTATCGGTTGAGTTTATCATTTCTTGGGGGATATAATGCACAATATTCAACCCTTGTTCGTTAGGGATTCTTATTATTTAATTACACGGGTTTGAAGATTATTTTGCATAATTTTTATTGGTCATGTATGTGTTAAAAGATAGTTAGAAGGTGGTGTCACATTGGTGACTTGACATGAGGTAGTTTGATACAGTTTGAATATGGTTTTCTTGATGGTTATAAGCTTGAACAGGTGGTAGCATGTGATGACATCTACATTGGATATTTAAATAGTTTCTTTACACTATTGTGTGTTCAGAGGTTTTACAGAAGGGTTATGATACTGAAATTTGGGTGAAGCCACAATAGTGGTTTACAATTCAAGTGAGGAAGGAAAACAAACAAAAAATGAACCCATAGCAAAAAAATTGATTTTACTTTTAATATTTTTTTTTGTAATTGAAGTTTTGCAAACATGATGCAAAACAGATTGTAACACTAATATATTTTGTCTTTTAGAGATTCCAGTGAATGAATCTTTAAGATATTAAATGTATTAGATTGAAAGTGAAATATGATTTGAAGTTAAATAGAGTGATCCTCTGTAGTTAATGATTCTATTTAGAAATGTATAGTGAAGTTAAAATGATCAAGTTAGTGAGACAAATTGATCATTGTCAATGAGGCATTCTTGTAAACAATGAGGTTATTTGGTCAGTGAGGCCATTTTTCCAGTGAGGCAATTTTTCGAGTGGTTTTTCTACGGGCCAAGAGGGTTTTCCACTCAAGAAATACACTGTGTTATGGTTCTCTATTTGGTTTCATTTGTGATCTTATTGTTTCATAGTTATACTTTTTTGTACTTACATTTATGTGATTAAGAATCAGTAATTCAGATTGGCACACATGTTAGCTTTTGAAACATAATTCATATTGTTCTCAAAAAGTTTAAAAGGGTTTTTTTAAAGTCAGCAAATTGAATTAATTTATCTAAACACTAATTCACCTCCCCCCCCTCTCAGTTTCTTCACCACTCCAACATCATATTCATAGGTTGACTATGGAGTATACATATACTAAACCTTCAATTGCATCATTTTCTAAGATGTTGATAAATGAGCAACAAAAGCTTATCTCAATAGGTTTCATCAAGTCTTCTAAATCTAATGCATTGTTTTCTAGTGAGGTGATAGAATCAGATAATACTAATAAGAAATAGAAGAAATCAAACAACAATCCACATCTAGATCAACCAAAGAATAAATCCTCTTCCTCTGATAAATCATCTAAGAAGAAGTCCACTTATTCATATTGAAAGTAGTTTGGACATCGTGAATATTATTGTTACAACAAGGATATTGATGAGTTGAAGCATATTCTCTAAAAGAATTAGATTGATTTTCCTTATATAATTTTTGAGTCACCTTCTTTTTCTTCTTCTTCAAAATGGTCTAATGAGGGAAATAATGGTTCGAATTCTATATTAGGAAATAAAGTACATGCTCTTTGTGCTATTTTAGGTCTAGGATTAGGGAAATGACTTCTAGATTCTAGAGCTTCTCATCATATGCCATCTTCAAAGTATATATTCTCTTCTTTTGAGCCTTGTACTATGCCTCCTATTTTGATGGGAAACAATACATCCATGAGTGTATTTGGGAAGGGGTCTATTACTTAAATAGGGAAAAAAAATTCCACGATGTTTTGTGTATTCCTTATTTGATGAACATTGTAATCTTAGTTGAGTTGTGTAATCTTAGTTGAGTTGTGTAATTCCAATATATCACTACAATCTTGAGTATTGCATATTGGTCATATCTTGCATCAATTGTTGTAATTTCATGTTCTTACTATTCCCCCTTGTAGAAGGTTATTTTTGGCTTTTGTAGATGATCTTGGAGCCTTCAGTCCATGAGTGACTCTATCAAAGTTCATGTGAAGCAAGTGGTTAATGAGGATAATATGCATGATTGTAAAATTGATGAATATTCTTTGCTCTAATAAGAGGTGGATAATATTGATGAGCTAATCAGTTTGTGTTATTATTTACATAAAAATATTATATTTGAGAATGAAGAAGAAAAAAGGTGAACCATCAACGTTAAATATTTATTATTTTTATAATGATATTGATGAAGTGGTGTATGTAGGTATAAAAGAGGAAATAACTATTTTTAATAATATTTATGAAGATTTGAGTTTAGGTGAAGATTTTTGTATGGAGATGGATATTTTATTATGGGTTAAATCTCGGTAAAGTAAAAAAGAAAGAAAAGTTCATTTGGAGGAGGTTGGTCAATGTTGGATAGAGTCCGCAAGTAAAAGAAGGATTGGTAAGTAGGTTTGGCAGAGGAATATAGGAAGAGTTCTAAGTAGATGTTGGAATAGGAGAAGAAATAAATATTTATGGTACCTATGATAGCATTGGAGTACGCTGCAAATAGTTTACTATTTGGAATGATAGTTCAAGCACCCAACTCCATTTTGTGAGTATGCTCACAAAATTCTTACCCAATGTGTCTAATGTTGGAGCATTTGGGTCCATAGGTAATCCCACATCACCAAAATAAAAAATCACGTTTAGTTAAATTGTATTTTTGTTGGTTGAGATAGTATTATATGAGAGGGTGCATTTGAAGATGTATTCCTCTTTGTGCTCATTAGAATAGAATATGGCTGTAATAACTAACCCCATTATCCATTATTATAACAAGTTCTCGGTGCTCTGTCTATATTCTGGTGAAGTTCTTGATTGTGTTTGAAATAACAAGATCTATACAAAACCATTAAATTATAAAATTAACCAAAACATAAAATTAGTAAAGTAAACCTAGATTTAATATCAAATGATAATGAAATTCAAATTCAAATGATTAATAACTATCCAACTAACTAATGAAAATACTTGTGTATAAATAGAAAATAAATTGAATATTCAAAATAAAATTAGCTTCAAATACGTTAATGGTTATATTCATTCACTATTAGTCATGCAAAATCTAATTATTCATTATTGGAGCATTATATTTCTTGTACCTTCTTATCCCTCTTTCGTTTGATCCATTTTGTTGGAGATAAACAATAACAACCAACACCGTGACAACAACAATAAACTCAAATCTTAGATTGCAGAATTCACTAAACATAAAACCAATTGAATTATACAAAATTTATATAAAATCATCAAATTGTACAAGCTATTAAAACATAAAACAAATAAAGTAAACTAGATATTATATCAAATGATAATGGAATCAAGAGTCAAATGAATAAAACCCTTCCAACTGACGAATTAAAAGTGCTTGTGTGTTGGGAAAGAAATTGAATATTCAAAATAGGATCAGCTTCCATACATTAATGGTTATATTTGTTTTACCTCCTCGACCCTCCCTCTTCTGATCCACTTTGGCGGAGGTAAACGACAACAGCCAACCCCACGGCCACAGTCGACCCATATTGTGTATTTCCACGCTGGGAATGGCGATCGTACACGCAATTATATATTTGAGGAAGGAGGCACAGAGTAGTAATCCCAACGTAATAAAATTTCCTCAGAGATTTACCGTTATATCTCCGTCCAGAAATCCAAAATATTTGAGGAAGCAAGAAAAAGTCCTGAATTAATACCACATATGGCCTAACTGCCTCCTTCTAATCCATCTTCACAGGCGCAGTGTGCAGATCACCGAAGTGGTGGGGAGAAGAGACAACTTGTTTTACAGCATTAGGGCGGGGTTTAACAATGCCAGCACAGATCTCCAAGACAAAACAAATGGTGTACATAACTCCGCACCAGAGCAGCACCCATTTTTCGCTTGGTAGTTCGGTGAGACGAAGAGGAGATTGCCAAACTGTAAAAAAAAGTTTTACTGTGAGGGTAAAGGCAAGCAATAACATTACATTGATTAGGATATCAAACAGAGGAGAAGGCCCTTCCTCCATTGGACACGAATACTGCTGCTCTTTAGAAGGGGGATCTGAGCTTGCAAAATATAAGTGATCTATCCCAGTTGTGAGAGAAATACCGTAAGCCAGAGCTTGGGTGCCCACCATAACAAGTGAAATGTATGGAGCTGCCTCTGTATTGTGCATAACATACAGTAATTGACTCGCTATACAGGCAGTTGCAAGGCAGAGAGACAAAATGTTCAGAACTGGCTCCAAAATTCTGCGAGGAACTGGATCTACTGTCTCTCCAATGTACAAAATGAAGGCCAGAGGCAGAGGAAATTCACACACAGTAAAAATTAAAACATAAAAATATTTTTCAACACACAGAACTGCTGCTCTTAAAATTTTTCACCTGCTCACATTCACATTAATTGTCTTAAAACATAAAATTACATATGCATATACATATAGGTAAAAATCACGTGAAAGAATTTCACGGAAGAGAGGGCCCAACATAAAAATTTATTACAACTACCTAACTACCTTTTCCCGGTCAAAACGCATTTAATAAAATGCCCTTACAATAATATTATAACATAAATATTAATTCTTTCGTATCCCAATATTTCCTTTGGCGATGGCGGCTATCTCCATAATTCCCCGCGGTATCGCAATGGGTAAAACCCATATTGCGATATTGCGGGCAGCGGTTAGTAAACTGCGCGGTGAACAACGGTAAACGGCAGGCGGTTAGAATAAAACAAAATATTACGGAAGTCTCTCGCGGTATCGCGATGGCTATTTTATTGATTGCGATATAGCGGGCAAAGGTTGGCGGGGACTGCTGCAGTTAGGGTTTAACTTCCAACACTCCCCCTTAAACATAACTGCACTGTCCACCATGCCCAATCTGTTTCTTTAAAAATGAAATTAACTCTACCCAACGGCTTTGTAAAAATATCTGCACTCTGCTCTTCTGATCTGCAAAATTCTAAAAATATATCACCATTGTTAATTGATTCTCTGATGAAATGATACCTGGTATCAATATGCTTGCTTCTCTTATGAAAGACTGGATTTTTCGAGAGAGCAATGGCTGAATTATTATCACAGTAAATTTTTGTTGCCTCTATTTGTTCATTTTGTAATTCTTTCAAAATTCTTCTCATCCAGATTCGCTCAACATGTCGTGACTCTTGTGGCTGCCACATAATTCCCCGCTTCAGCCGCATGAAACATGACTATTGTCGCTTTCTTTAAAGACCACGGTGACACAACTCCAAATTCCCAAATTAAATACATAACTAGATCGCTTTTTCCTCATTAACACGCTGCCATCACAAAGCCACCGCCTCAGGTAACCCGGCGGAGTTTGGAACTCATCCTCTAACTTGAATACTTAATGCCAAAATTTCTTGTTCCACTTACATACCTTAAAATTTTTTTCCCAGCTTTCCAATGGGTGTCTTTTGGTGTTTCCATAAACCTAGAAATCAAACTTACTCCATACATAATGTATGGCCTTGTGGCTGTGAGATACATGAGACTTCCAACAAGCCTCTTAAACAAAGTTGGATCAACATTAGACCCTCTATCATCCTTGCTTAGTTTCAGACCTGTCACTGTAGGTGTTGATGCTGGTTTGCACTTCATCATATTAAACATTTTCAAAATGTCATTTGCATATTTTGACTGTGAAATAAAAATACCATTTTATTTTGATTCACTTCAATACCTAAAAAATACTTCATCAGACCTAAGTCTGTCATTTCAAATTCTTTCTTCATGTCTTCCTTGAACAGATCAACTGACAAATTGTAGTGAAAATTAAATCATCTACATATAAGCATACTATCAGTATTTCACCTTCTTCATTCATTTTTGTATACAGTGTGGGCTCACTGCTACATCTATTAAATCCATTCAACAAAAGGTAACTATCTATTCTGCTATACCAAGCTCTTGGGGCTTGCTTCAATCCATACAGTGCCTTTTTCAATTTGTAAACTTTGTCTTCTTGACCCTGAATTTCATACCCAGGTGGCTGATCCACATAAACTTCTTCTTCCAAAT
Source organism: Sequoia sempervirens (assembly GCA_007258455.2). Taxonomy (NCBI): domain Eukaryota; kingdom Viridiplantae; phylum Streptophyta; class Pinopsida; order Cupressales; family Cupressaceae; genus Sequoia; species Sequoia sempervirens. The sequence continues at coordinate 276,435 of VDFB02384394.1, forward strand.
AACCATTTAAAAAAGCTGACTTTACATCCATTTGAAATATAGACCACTTATTCTGAGCTGCTAATGCTAAAATCATTCTTATAGTATCCAATCGCGCTACAGGTGCAAATGTTTCATTGTAATCAATTCCAGGCTGTTGTGAATAGCCCTTTACAACCAATCTTGCTTTAAGCTTCTGAACTTCATCTTTTTCATTCAATTTGGTTTTATAAATCCATTTCACTCCAATAACATCTTTTTCTTTTGGAAGACTGACTAGTTCTCATGTCTGATTCTTTTCAATTGCTTCAATCTCTTCATCCATAGCACTTACCCATTTATTATCTTTGACTGCATCTTCAAAATGAACTGGATCTTCTATTTGAGAATAAAATGCAAAAAGAGAAATCTGATCTGAATTATTCTCACCTTCATTTTGCTCATATATATCTCTTATGCTTCTTATTTTTTGTCTTCTCAGACTTGCCAAAGTAGGATTTAACATATCACTTGAACTTGTGGAATGTGGACCCGATGGTCCTGCTGTAGATGGTGTTTGTTGTCCTCTTGTTGGACTACTTCCTTGAATGCATGAGGCTATTCTTACAATCGATGCTGGTGTCACTTGTGGACTATTTTGCTGAGCTTGAATGGGAGTGGTAGGAGTCACAATAGCTGGAATATTTGTTGATGCTGAAACTTCATTCTCCTCTTGAGGTATACTAGCTGAAATATTTACTGTCTTCTCTATACTTCCATCCCATATTTCATCTTCTACAAATTGTACATCTCTGCTGATTATAACTTTCTTTGTTGTTGGATTATAGAGTTTATAAGCTTTGGATTTTTCACTGTATCCAACAAATATACATTTTTCTCCTTTGTTATCTAGCTTCCTTCTCAATTCATCAGGCACATGTGCATATGCTACACATCCAAATACTCTCATGTGAGTAACACTGTGTTTTCTTCCTATCCATGCTTCTTCAGGTACCATATTCATGACACTTTTTGTTGGACACCTATTCATTATATAGGCTGCACAAGATATTGCTTCTACCAATATTCATTTGACAAATGTTTGGCTTTCAACATGCTTCTAGCCACATTTCCATGATTGTTCTTTTTTCCTTACTCTCCATTTTGTTGAGTGTATCTAGTTGTGGAATTGCAGGATTCCATGATCTTTGCAAAATTAAAAAATTCTCTTGAAATATATCTACCACCTCTATCCGTTTCAACACTTTGATATAATAACCACTTTGTTTTTTTCAACCAAATTCTTGAACTGACTAAAACAAATCAAACACTTCATTTTTCTCGCTTTAGAAAGTAAACCCATGTTTTTCTTGAATAATCATCAATGAATGTCAGAAAATAAAACTACCACCTATTGAAGGTGTTTGCATAGGTCCACACAAATCTGAATGTATAATTTCCAAAGGGGCTTTTGCTTTAGTTGACTTTCCTGCGGAAATGATTCTTTATGTTGTTTTCCTAAAATGCACCCTTCACATACCCTTTCTGGTTTTTCTATTAAAGGTAGTCATTTGACCATGCCTTTCTATGAAGTAAATTTAAACCTCCAAAGTTGAGATGCCCAAATCTCAGTGCCATAACCAGTTTTCATCTTTTATCTCAGCTTGAAAGATTGTCTGCACTACTGCTGTAGTTTCTTCTCTACCCACTTGTGAATTCATTAAATGTTGTGCTTGAGCATAATTTATATTCAAATCTGGCCTTATCTTTAAGGGAAACATTCTGTTGTTTGTCATTCTGACTTTTGCAATAAGCTGGTTGCTTGGGTATTTGTCTAAAATTGTGCACAAACCATTCTTGAAGGTTACTCTATACCCTTTTTGAACCAGTTGCCCTACACTCATTAAGTTATGTTTCAGACCAGGCACAAAATACACATCTGAAATATATTTTTTCTCCCCCTGTTTAGTTAGAATATTGACATCTCCTTTTCCTTTGACTGACACTTTGTTGTCATTACCCAATGTAACATCAGACTTTACATTCTCATTTAAACTTCAAAAACATTTCTAGATTCCCTGTCATATGATTGCTACAGCCTGAATCTAAAAACCATACATCTTTTTCATTTGCTTGAGCAACATTACAAGCTAAAAACATTGTGCTCTTATCTGAATTCTGATTTTGACCTTCTCTTGAAAAAATTGCATTTTGTCTATTATTATCATACTGCTTCTTTCTACACTCATTCATATAATGCCCATATTTTTTATAGTAGTGACATTGGACTTGAGATTTATCATACCTTTGATTTTGTGACTGATTCTGTGATGGGTTTTGGCTTGAGCCTTGATTGCTACCTCTTCCACTTGAATTTGATAGACTGTATCTTTCACCTCTGTAAGAGTTTTTTCCTCTTCCTCTTGATCTACCTCTGCCTCTTCCTTGACTGACTGAAGCCTGAGTTTTGAAAGCATGCTCCAATGATGTATCTGCTGACCTTTTCAGCCTGTGTTCATGAGAAATTAGAAACGCATACAGCTCATCAACTGAGAGCTGTGAAAGATTTTGTCTCCTCTATAGCAACTACAACTGGTAGAAATTTTGTGGGCAAACTCCTTAAAAAAATTTCAACAACTCTGGTATCTTCCAGATTTTCTCCATGAGACCTAATTTGATTAACCACCCCAATGACTTTGGTGTAGAATGAATCTACAGATTCATTGTCCTTCATACATATTGTTTCAAAATCTCTTCTCAGCATTTGTAGCTTTGCTGTTTTAACTTTTGTCATGCCTTGATAGGTTGTTTCAAGTATGTCCCATGCTTGCTTGGACTTTGTTGCTGCTGAAATCCTTGAAAAAATACTCTCATGTACAGCTTGAAACAGATGAAATAAAGCCTTTGAGTCTTTCTTCCTTGTGTCTTTTAATAAGTCTTTTTCTGCTTGTGCTAAAGCATTGTATGCTACTGCATCTGCTAGCTCTGCAAATCCATTCTCTACTAAATCCCATATATCTTGTGAGCTAAATAGTGCTTTCATGGTAATTGACCAGTACTCATAATTCTTCCCATTAAACTATGGAATTTGTGGGTTTGTCAAGTTTGTGCTTGCTGCCATTTTTGAAATTTACCCAGATAATCTGCTTTGATAAAATTAACTCTGATAATTGAACCTGCTCTGATACCACGTGAAGGCCAGAGGCAGAGGAAATTCACACACAATAAAAATTAAAACATAAAAAAAAATTTCAACACACAGAGCTGCTGCTCGTAAAAATTTTCACCTGCTCACATTCACATTAATTGTCTTAAAACATAAAATTACATATGCATATACATATAGGTAAAAATCACGTGAAAGAATTTTACGGAAGAGAGGGCCCGACATAAAAATTTATTACAACTACCTAACTACCTTTTCCCGGTCAAAACGCATTTAATAAAATGCCCTTACAATAATATTATAACATAAATATTAATTCTTTCGTATCCCGATATTTCCTTTGGCGGTGGCAGCTATCTCCATAGTTCCCCGCGGTATTGCAATGGGTAAAACCCATATTGCGATATTGCGGGCAGCGGTTAGTAAACTGCGCGGTGAACAACGGTAAACGGCAGGCGGTTAGAATAAAACAAAATATTACGGAAGTCTCCCGCGGTATCGCGATGGCTATTTTATTGATTGCGATATAGTTAGGGTTTAACTTCCAACACAAAATTTGTGCTGTATGGAACTTCACTGGCTTGAAATAGAGCGGATCGCTCTCTGTTCGGTTGCTTCTGATTGACACTTTCACAGACCTGTCTATCAAAAGCCTGAAATTCGTTGGTGGGTATTGTAATATCAGTTCAATTTGACAATCCAGGCATCTTCTACATCAATGCTACTATTGCTGTGAAGAATTTCTGTCTGAGCCCTAATGTCATGGCAGCCTACAAGATTCATCTTGCCTCTTTGCGGATCGTATACACCCTCAATGGAGAGCTTGAACAGGGTAGGAAAAATCCCCTCCAATTTGAGCTGTGCTGCCACTTTAAGTAACGGCCTTTCCTCTTGAGAGATTTGGTCTTGCTTCAAGATGCAGGATGGGCCTACATAGTTAAAACCGTCTGATGTATCTGATAAATCCATCCCTGCAAACTTCTCTATGGCTATGATATTCAAATTCATCATAGCATTTGAATTTATTCCACTGGAAGCAATGCTTGAATGCACTGAAAAATCTCTGCCTAAGATTTGAAAACTATTCCTTGATCGTCCTACTTTCTTCCAGGGATACTTGAATAAATGCCACCGTATCAGATCACCTATAGTCTCTGAATTTTTTCGCTCCAAGAGGGATTCTACAATGTTATTCTTGGCGTAGCAGTATGACATTTCATCGTAGAGACCATAAGGCAGAGATATACGAGGCTGTATTGGGTGCTCAAAGGTAAGAGGATACAAGGTCTTGCAGTCCCTGTGAATGCTAGAAATATAACCCACTACCATATTGCGCTGCTTGAGCGAAAGAGATTTTGGAACGTAGAGAAAGACTAAAAAATCACAAGCAGGGGTAGGGGTAGATGCAAGGCATCCCGCCATACAAATCTTACCAGGGGATGCTTTTCTCCATGTTCCTTGGACCCACATAGTGTTTTGGTTCTGTCCAACTGATCCTAATCCAGAGCTCCGGGTGTTGTGTTCTTTTGCAGGCACAACTCTAATAGCGGCACTGATATTGAAATCTGGATGTCTATTGTGTTCAAAGCATTCAAATATTTCAATCAAAATCCTGGAGTTGCTGAAGCCCCCTTGATTGGAGAAAGGACCAACCCTGTTGCAATACTCTACTGGGCCTTTGCATTGCCAGTTTGGGATTCCCTCCAAAGTCCGCCCTTCCAATATTGACCTTAAGAATTCGCAGCATTGATATTTCCCCTGGTACAATTCCAGATCTGTGAACTTATTTTCATGGAGCTGTGCATTGCAGGCGCTTTCCACCATGCTGTCTGTAATGAATTTGTAGGGCGGCGACGGCGAGTAATACAATGGGAAGGTGACATCGACGGGATCAAAGAACATGGCATGATCTGAAGCACGGAAGCTTGTCAATCGCGCAACAATCTTTCTGGTGGTTAACTCATTGCTAGGGAGAATCTGCAGGCGAAGTAGAATTTTGTCATCTTCAACCAGTGGAGGCGCCGACCATTCCAAGCGAGCAGAAGCATTACCATGGTGCAGGGGCACCTTCGATCGGCCCAACATACACAGCTTCTGATCGCCGCTATTTGATTCAGAGTAAATTCCTTGGAAGCTAATGCAAAGTTTATCTATGCCTGGCTGATTTTCAAAGCCTGTCCAGATCTCGTAATTGATATCACCGCTTTCATTATTGGATATGTACAAGCACAGGAATGCGGTGAAATTCGCAACTTTGGTGTTGCTGTCACATTGGAAATCTGAATAGCGGGGAATTAGAGTCAAAAAAGCCACTTTGAAAATGTTGTCCTCCTGTTGGAGATCTAAAGATAAAAGAGGTGCAGATCCCTTCTCCTGCACCCATTCTCCATATAGTCCACCAAGATTGAGTTCATTTGGATCCCCCCAACTACCATCAAGAAGACATGGAGATGCTTCTCTTGCGACAGAGGCACAGTGCTCCTTAACGTCTGAAAAACGATCGGAGTTCTCTGTCAACATACTCCTATTTTCGGTCATCAGTTTGCCCACAGAAGGTGTGCTCCGGGAAAGGCGGGCATTTTCCAGAAGCAGGCGAGCTACTCCCAAGATGAGAATGAAGCCCATCACCAGAGCATACCGATGACTCTTCACCTTCATTTTCTTCAACCTGGAGCGCAACTGTGTGATATATGACTAAAAATCTCAGAAAGCAAATGGCCTCAACACAGGGAATGTGCACTGAGATGCCTTTAATGGCTCGATTTCTTGCTGACCAAGCCAAGGATTTGAGAGAAGAAACAGCTGCAGTATTCTAGATTTCCATCTTAACAGACAAATAATAAACTAAACAGCTTGAGAATTTTTAATCAGATTAAAAGACGATAAGGCTGATAATAAAAGGTCGGCACGATTTGAACAGCTGGGCTTCTCAGGTGAGATTGGTAATTTTGAGTGGTTTTCAATTATTGAAAACAAATAGTTATAATATGGTTCCAGGATACTGGGACGAATATCACTTAGTGGGATTTCTTTTCACGTACAGAACATGGCACTTCCATAGAAAAAGGTCAGCATATTTGAGAAGAAGATTCCGGTGATATTATTTATTTGAAAATTTAGTCAACTCTTTAGCGAGATAAGACTATGGTCTTATGGGGCTGCTAACTGCTCTTTTAAGGGCTTGTGTAGTACATGGGTTTTTAACTGAAGGGAGTATGCTTTGGGATTTTCGTCTAAATTAATGTACTTATGAAATTTTAATTGTGATGGAGTGCTTGAATTTGCGCAATCAACATTTAATTATATGATTAAATTTGTTATTTTATTTTTTTATTTTTAACTTTGATAATTAAGAGTATTTATAATTTATTAATTAATTAAAATAAGAAAAAAATATGAGATTTTTAGTTTTAAAGTCAAAATTTTTGAAATTTAAAATTAAAAAATTATGAAATGATTAGTTACAAATTTTTGTAGTTATAAATTACATGTTAGTCTACTATAAATATCAAAAGGATTGTCTCATCTTAAATCTAGCAATAGGTACTCCTACAACATGTTAGATAGTCATACCTTATAGCTTGTACCTAATCAAGTACCCATCATTAATAGGATTTTTTACGATTTTTATATATAAGGCCCTAGATAAATATTTGCAGGGAAGAAATTTTTATAACTTACTAAAATTGTTCATTTTTTTTGTATTGAACAAAGCTGAAAAAATACTATAGGGAAAGAATGCAGTCCTAAAGATGAACTGCCAAAAGAAAGAGAGAGAAAGCGCTATACATAGCAAGCATACGACTCACAAAAACATATAACTATGCCAATCAACAGTAACAGAAATAGTTGAAACAACCATCAATACATATAAACCAAAATACAAAGCATGAAGGACATGATTACATATTGAATTTGAAAAACATATGCAATTGTTTGGCACAAACGAACTCCCCTTCATGATGTTGAAGAAACTAATATTTGGTCAAGTCTAGATGCTATTTGTAATCTGCATCACCTTTACGTCCCTTCCTGAGCTGAGAACATAAGAATATAAATAGAACCGTTAGGTCAAAGTAAAACTTTTGAATATATGTTTGTTGATGCAAAATGTGATTGGAAAGCATAGTTGAACATCTACTTTTCCACAGGTGTAACAAAATACATTGTCTCATAGAATCAACAATCAAATTATTATGAAATTTAATACCAAACATAGCTTCTTCCCATCTCAATGCATGATCAAAAATAGTAGGAAGGTGGTAAAAAATAATGTTCCATTGTTTTTTGCTCTATAACAGTCCCAAAAGATATGCTTCATATTTTCATTGTGCTAACAAAAAGGGCACTTGGCAGCTTGGGTCTTTAAATATTTAATTTTGTCCCCAACAAGCAGCTTATGATGAACTTTCCAAGATAAAACCTATGCATTAGCTTATGCTTTGGATTTCCAAATTTGAGCACTAAGTAACCTCCATTTCTTCTTAGAAAATTTACAATGCCATTTCCTGTTAAGCCTTGGATTCAAGTTCATATTAGGAAGGAGTTTAAAATAGATTTGCTTCAAAGGAAAACCAAAGAATGAGTATTTTCCCAACCACAACCAGTCCTTAAAGAAGTTACAATTTAAAGTAAAACAAAGCTTCATAACAAGTTGTACAAGGACCAAAGCCTTAACAAAACCATGAAACCTTAAACCTATTGTTCAAATTAAAAGCTTGCTTGGACTCTTGCTAGCTGACCCAGTCAAAGAAGAAAAGTCCCAAATATTTGCAAACCTCTGCACCCCTTTCATAAAAAGGTAATGAGATTGCTGAGGGAAGGAGATAACAAGAGGCAGTCTGTGATATTGCACAAGCTTATTCCACCAGATGGAAGAAGTAGCAAAGCTAAAACCTGTTAGAAACCAAGATTAGACATGCAAACCAAAAAACCTTCCACAAAATAGAAAAAGCAAAAAAGCAAAGCTATTGCAAGAAGATGTACAAAATATTATTATTTAGAAATTCATAATTACATGAGATGATTTGCTTTATAAAAGAAAAGTATGCATAACCCTAATCTTATCTTGAGCAACAAGATAGCTCAATAAGATAAGGATGAGAATAATTGAAAGAACACCCAAAACTCAAAGATAGAGAACAAGCACATAGAATGCATAAGTTCAAAATTTTAGTATTAGATAGTCAAGGGTATCCTTATAAAGGAGAAATATCCAAGAATGAGAAATATTTTAGTATGAGGAAAATATCTAGAAAATATCTAGCAAATATCTAGCAAGAAAAAATATCAGGAGATATTTAACTTGCACAATAAATGCCATGCCTAAGTAGGCTTAGGTCAGCATGTGAATAACAAGCATTAAAGTTAAACACTAACAACCCCCCTAAGCATAACTTAAGTGGGCATGGATAAAATGGGTCCCAACTACTAGCCATGTTAGGTACATGTTAATAAATATTTAACTAGCTCCCTTTAGGTGTATTTTTTCCTCTATGTGTCGGCCCGTGCATTGCAAAGTCGGCTCGGTCTTTTATCTAAGTTCTACTCTGCCACACCACGTGTCTACTCCTCACAACCCCGAGTCTCTGCATTCCTACTCATTCCAGGAGACTCCACTATGGTTCCATGTGTTGCGACTACAAGATACTTTTGATCATGTTTTCCTGCTGCCTCATCAAGCTCTGAAAGGCTACCATGAAGCCCTCATTCCTAAAAGGTTTTGGTGAGCCCCATAGTTGCTATATGTGGTATACACTTGTGACATGTCTACTATTCGCAAATCTTTTAGCATAGAGATGAAGTAGCGACCACGGCCAGCGAAACACTGCCACGCGTCTCTTTAGCGCTTTGCAAGTAATCATTCCCTCCATTGTTGATGAAGTACTCAGCCCATTCGATGCATGTAGTGTTAATGCAAGTCCTCAGCGGCGAAAGAAAAGGGTTCATACGGGCAGCGAAAGGTTGCCACGTGCCTAGCCAACGGGTCTCATATTCGAGCGATGGACTAGATGAACCAAATGATGCTATTGGCCGCTGCGTGTCATAATCATTCACACAGGAGTGTGACACTTGTCTGATCGAGGCTTGCCAGGACCACTGCCATCATTTGCAGAGGATGCACCTATGCCTGGAATGACTGGATGCTTTGTTCTAGATTGATTCTGTTGTAATAGCCTTTGGAATATTCTAATTCCTACATCATTGCTAGGGGATTACGAAATCTTTTCTACTGCTCTCTGAAGTGGTGGGGGTTTTTTCCCTCTATATATACTTTTCTTTGTTATGAGAAAAGGATCCAAAATTTGAAGGAAAATGCTAGTTTTAGTAAAAAAGACATTAGGCCTTTATTGTTGTTTTATGTTATTGCAAAAACTCTCAGACTGTGCCAATTGTTCAACCTTTCTATTTTTATGCTATTTGATCTAACTGTAAATTGTGCTTTTATATTATCTAGACATTTCATTTAAGAACTTCTATATATGTTGAATGCAAGTTTTTTGACCTAGACCATGTCTAATGACTCTTCTTGGTAGTAGGAATATGCACAACATTATTTTATGTCAATGAATGGATTGTCTATGCTATAATCTTAAGTTTTCTAATGTTCTGGAACACTACAACACCATTCAGACCCTTAGATCTATGATTTATTGTGCCTATCATTAAGTCTTGGTACATCGCCTTAGGTTAGACTTTATTTTATTATATTCATTTCCTTTACCCTTTCAAACCCCCATTATAGAAGAAATCAGCTTCTCTAAAAACCCAGAGGTCACTCAGTTTAGCGCAAAAGGTCCCCCATAAACTAAGTTTCCCATAAGGCACTGTTACCTCGTCAAATTTTTGTGTCAACAGTTTGTTTCTTTTTCTGGCATGCCCGGTGGGACCGAGCTTAAAAGAAATTGCATTTTATAAGGGTGTATGAGCCATCGGCCTGTAACTAGATCCAAAACTACAAGCAACCCCAGTTTAATAGTAACCCCACTAGGAATAGTGCGAGACTTAAATTAGTTGGTAAACATTCCATTCTCCCCACCCATTCCTCTCACCATGTTGTCAACCGCCAATAGGAATTACATGGCATGGGACGCCAGAAGTCCCCTAGTAGCCCAAATAGCACCCGTTGCCTAGGATGCTATCCTGGTTTCAGCCCTGAAAGCTATCTCCAAATTTACTAGAGATGGCTCAAGAACACCAGCAGAACATTTGTAGGATGTAGTGGATGTGTGTCTGGTACACGGGATTACAACATAGAATGTAGCTTTGAGTCTTCTTGCTGCATTTTTTAAAGGCAAGGCACTGGATTGGTACCGAACACTATCACCTAATACTATTTGCACCTGGGACGAGCTCGAAGATCCATTCTATGAGAGGTTCTCAAATGACGGAGATCGTTCTTCACTGTATTATCAACTATCTGTCATAAAACGAGCCCTCTTGGAGGCTCTGACGGACTTTAATGTCTGATTTCACACAAATTGGCAGAGAATTTTGGTTACTATACATCTGACTCCCAAGCTGGCATTCATATTTTATCTAAAGTCCATCAATTCTGACATTTACGTGATGATCAAGTCTTTGGGAGGAGCTACTATACCAGATGCTTACGGTGTTGCTATCAAAGTCGAGAATCATTTAATAGATTGCGAAAAATTGCCTCCTCAACCTATTATGCCAATATTCCCTGAAATATCAATCCTCGTGCAAGAGGTGGCATCAACTAGTGCACTCTCAACTGCACAGTCAATGTACACATATGCGGTAGCCCCACAAAATGTAGCCTCTACATTAGGTTCTTCTAAGGATGAAATGAGTGACCTCAAAGAGATGTTGCGAACCATGGCGAATGATATAACGACTCTTAAACAGAACCAATCAACACCTCTAAAGCTTGCATATCAAAACTATCAAGGCGAGCGGTCCTCATCATATCAGCAGAATCAGTACCAAGGCATGCCTCGCACTAATCCACCAGCTCCGACCGCAAACCAAATGGTGTCGGTTCCCACTCTACTGATGAGTGTGTCACCAAGCTCGAGTAGGGAATTAACCACAAGGCAGAACAACCTTATTGATGACATCAATTCATGGTGCTTCCCTTGCAGCGATGTGCATATGACCCAGAACTGTCTGTGTGGTAACTTACAACAAAAGGTGGCAGAGCAATGCAGCCAAGGCACTACAAAAGAACATGGAGGTTATATATATTCCTCACTACAAATGGACAGTGCGGTTCTTACCGTGCAAATGCAAGGAATGTCTTTAGAACAAGAATTTGATAGTGCTCCTGATCATGCGTTTTTCTCCTAGATGGAGGAAGAAGAAATGATGTTTGCTAATGATGCGTTCATATCTAAAACACCGCAAGTACAATCTAATTATAACACGCGCTCAAAGAGGAGATTCATCGGCAAGTCAGTTATTTTGCATCCAATTATCCCTCAATTCAAAAGTGCTTCCGATCAAACTCTTAGCGCTTCAACCATCCCATCACCATCTCAACCACGGAAGGAAATTATTATAGCAAGAACCAAGGAGTAGAAACCTCTAAGCTTTTCACCTTTTAATCTAGTAGAACAATTGAAGAAATCATCCACTAATCTGTCTCTATAGGACATTCTAGCTATCCCAGAGCAAAAGACACTATTACAGAAGGCACTTCAAGAAGAGGTCAGCCCAACACCAACAGATCAGTTTTCCAGTACAGAGGTTGTCAATCAAATATCGCCAGTTAAAGTCCTTACAAACAATACAAATGAATCCACTGTTGAGGTTAGAGAGAAGTTAAAACCCCAAGCCTTCTTGACTCTCATTATAGGAAAGAAGTTATTGCACAATGCTATGATTGATTTTGGTGCTAGTACCATGGTTATGCCTAAACAAATAGCCAAAGCTTTAGAACTGAACTATGAACCTATGAAAAGAGGGGTAATGTAGCTTGATGGGAACAAAGTTGAAACTGTAGGTATCATCAAAGCCTTCCTTTAACTCTATTTTCTTGTCCTAGTATCACGGTGCTGCAAGACATTGTGATCATAGATGTTCCTCCTATGTTTGGTCTCTATCTATCCCGAGAATTTACTTCAAAGGTGGGTGGATACTTGTCCTTGGATTGGTCACTTTTAATACTCAGAACCAAGCATGGCACAAAAATGAAGATAGAATCAGAGCCTTTTCATTTTGAACATGTAGCGGACAAAGCCTTGATCAATTTTGAAGTCGCACATACCTCTATCACCAAGCAAGAAATGTATTGCGTTGAATTACTAGAGGAAGAAAAGGTGAGCGAAGATCAGAATGACAAAGAAGATGCTCTATTGAGTGAACACATGGACAATGATCCTTTCGACAATTATCACGCTACAGGATTCGACACCTATGTAATTTATGATGAAGACCAAGTGCTTCCAAAGTTCACCAAAGAGTCTGAAGGTAGCCAAGCAAGCGAGCTATGGACACTATACTTTGATGGGGCAAGAAGTAAAGTAGGTGCTGGAGCGGGGATATATCTAATATCCCCACAAAATAAAAAATTGTTAAGGTCTTTCCATTTCTATTTTACCTGCTTAAATAGTGAGGCTGAATATGAAGGATTAGTTCAAGGTTTAAGCCTTGCGGAACAAATTGGCATAAAGCAATTAATGGTGTTTGGAGATTCTGAACTAGTACTCAACCGTGTATGAGGAATTTCTGCAGTAAAGAATGTCTATATGAGATCCTATCGGCACCGAGTCTGGGACCTAGTTGAGGGTTTTGAAGCCTTCAACATCTAGACTATTCCCTGAGGACAAAATAGCGATGCAGATTGCATGTCTATGATTGGTGCTCAGTTTGATCCTACCTCCGACCTTGTACATAATGAACATTCAGTACGAGTACTAGTCCTACCAGCGATTCCTAACAATGATCAGAGTTGGAATTTTTTTGAAAGTGATGAACACATTGCCTCATTCATCCAGCAGTCAGGGGAATTTGCCAATCAACTTCAACCAAAGATTGTCGAAGCTTATGAAGGACAAATTATGCAACTCAAATCTAACAAGATTTTGAAAGGATTGGTTACTCTAAAAAAAAAAATTGATTGTGACGATGCAAGAAATGGTAAATGGAAGTTTGTAGCAGATACAAGTGATTATGTGAACCTTCGATTCGTAGATGGCAAGAATCTTCAAGTCGGGAAAAATGTCTTGCACCATGATAAAGAAAGACTCATCAATTTTTGTGAAAAGTATGGAGTAGTGGCCTGGTCCTATAATGATCTGGAGGGGTATGATCCTGATATCATTCAACACAATATTGAGCTAACAGAAGGTACAAAATCAGTCTGACAAAAATAGAGGCCAGTCAACCCTAAAATTGAAGTGCTAATGGTGCAAGAGCTAACTAAGCTCATTGAGTCACACATTGTCTTCCCAATCAAGCATAGTACTTGGGTATCCAATCTGGTCCTGGTCTAAAAGAAGAATGGAGATATCTATTTGTGTGTGGACTTCCAAGACCTAAATAGAGCATCCCTGAAAGACCATTATCCATTGCCTTCAATGGATTCGGTCCTACAAACGGTTGCAGGATTAGAAATGTTTTCTCTATTGGATGGTTTCTCCGGCTACAATCAAATTCGAGTTAAGGAAGAAGATCAACACAAGATTATGTTAACCACAAATGGGGAACATTTGCATATGCTAAAATGCCTTTTGGTTTATCCAATGCAGGGGCAACATTCCAGCGGGTGATGGACATTGCATTCACCGAACTAATCAATAAGTTTATTCTAATTTACTTGGATGGTCTTACTATATTTTATAAATCTAAGGATGATCATTTTGATCACGTAGAAATATTTTTTCAAAAGTGCCAAGAGTTTGGGGTTTCCCTAAATCCAAAGAAATGTGTATTCGGAGTACCGCAAGGCAAGCTCTTAGGACACGTTGTGTCTAAAGAAGGAATTTTAATCAACCCTGAACGAGTAAAAGCTATCAAAGAACTCTTTCCAGTGAATAAGAAAGGTGTTCAGTCTTTCTTGTGAAAAGTAGATTTTGTTAGCAAGTTTGTTTCTGAATTTGTGGGAATAATTAAGCCGATCACCTTGATGCTTAAAAAGGATCAGGCATTCAAATGGATGACCAAAGCTCGGGATGCCTTTGAAAAATTTAAGGAAGCTATTTCCACAACCTCGGTACTAGTTAATCCAGATCTATCTAAGGATTTTATAATGTATGCATTTAGTAGCAAGTCTAGTATCACTACTATCCTTACCCAAAAAGATGATGAAGGAAAGGGGGAACATTCAATAGCGTTCTCCTCCTCGACCCTAAAGGAATATGAGAAAAATTATAATTTCATCGAAAGGCGGGCCTTTCCAATAGTGAAGGGACTTAAAAAGTTTTGCCATCTAATTTCCTGCAACAAGGTGCTTGTGTATGTCGTACATTTCAGTGTGCATGAATATATCATGGAAGGGGAGATCACAAAAAAAAGAACTAATTGGATCACCAAGATCCTGTAATATGACATTGAGGTCAAACCTACTAAAAATAGTAAAGGAAGAGGATTGTGTGAATACATGGCACAAAACGAGGAGATACCTGCCGCAGAGGAGCAACCAGAGCTCGTCTTGATAAATGAACCAGAATTGAAGGGTTGTTGGCTGACTGATAGAATGAGGTTCATGCAAACTGGAAAGTATCTGCCAGGTCTCTCACCCCAAAAATGGAGATATTACCGACTGCAAAATTATGGATATACGCTAGTAGGAGTCCTTTTCAAAAGGAATTTCAATGGTCTTCTCCTGCGATGCATTACTTTGAAGCAAACAAAGAGGATCCTCAATGCGTTCCACAATAGCACTGCGAGTGGACACTATTTTGCTAGGACCACCACCATTAAAATTATGTGTGCAGGTTACTACTAGCCTATACTGTTTAATGACTCCCACTCTTTGGTAAAATCTTGCAAAAACTGCTAGTTCTTTACTGATAGAAGGAAGAATTTTGCAATGCCTCTCAAACCCATAGTGTTGAACGAACCGTTTGTGCAATGGGGTTTGGACTTCATCAGAATGATTAACCCAGCTTCTAGTGCTAGACATAAGTGGATTCTGACTGCTATGGATTACTTCACCAGATGGACGGAGGCCGTTCTATTGAAAAGTGCAACAGAAATAGAGATTGTAGATTTCCTTGAAGAGCTGGTGATAAGGTTCAATCCTCCGAAGACTATCATTTCTGATAATGCTAGAGCTTTCCTAGGAACAAAGGTATGTCGCTTCGCATTAACTAATTGCATATTCCTCAAGACATCATCAAATTATTACCCGCAGGGAAACAACTTAGCGGAGTCAACAAACAAGAGCCTAGTCCAGCTCCTTAAAAGGATTGGTTTGGAACACTAGAGGGAATGGCATAAAAACCTCTGAGCAGCTCTCTGGGAAAACCGAATAACTCCTAAGCAAGTCCTTAAGACTTCACCTTATGAGTTGGTATACGAGAAAGAAGCATTGTTACCTATATCTATGGAGATTTCAGCACTCCAATTGTTGAAATCCCTAAAGGCAGAACAAAATGGTGCCATGGAAGTTCAGCTTGCCGAACTGTTAGAAGTGTAGGAAAAAAGGGAGGATTCCCTAATAGCCATGACAAACTATCAACAAGTGGTCAAGCGATGGTTTGACAAGAAGGCTTTCGACCAAGGCCTAAAGTGCAGAGACTTAGTACTAAAGTATGATAAAAGGGTTGCTAAGCTAGGTCAGCATGGAAAATTTGATAGCCTATGGGAGGGTCCCTTTAAAATCATTCAGTGCAAGGAGCATAATTCTTTCAAGCTAGAAAATATGGAATAGGAACCCTTAGGAATCCAGGTTAATGGGATTCATTTTAAATTGTTCCATTAAGTGTTGAGTTCTATGTTTTGTACATATGTGAATAATGCTTTATTTTATTTCCCTTTCTTTGGCCGGTCTTTTTCGAAATTGGTTTGTGTCTCTGTGGAATTCACCCATTATTACAGAGGGTGGAATAGCAAGATTGTTTTACATAAAGCATACCCATGTGCAAAGAAATAACACATATGCTATAAAGAGCCCATAAAACTGAAATACATAATGAAAGAAGAGCATGAATTTTCTTTATAAAGATATATATCTATTTATATATATTCTTTGGATTTTTACATTACAAAAACGTTGGGGAAGCCATAATCCAAAAAAGTATGTGAGTATTCAAGCTATTTTTTTACATATGAAAAATGATAGCCTTTTTTCAGGCTTATATACAAAACTATTGGGCAGGTGGTCTAGGCAAGAGTAGGAAATAGAGAAAATGGGGAGGCATTTTTTTGAGGGGAGAAAAGAAAGTTTTTTTTATCCAAAGGGACGAGAGGTGGAAATTGACGCATCAATGGCAGCGTCTATGTCTTCCTCATTAGTAGGTTCTTTAGAAACAGAAGCAGCCTTGTTCGGAACAACTGCCATTGGCGGTGGAAACACCAAGTTCTTGAAGTTAGTATACCAATCTACATCGTAGAACAATATCACATTGTAATTGTGGAACAGGAAGTGAAAGGCTTGAATAACCCTATGTTGATGCTCATTGCATGTCTAAAGGCAGAATCCACTGAGACACGATAGCCAAATGACTACAACTTCTTCCTCGATAAAGCGACAGAGGTCGCTTGCTGATGATAGACCTATTCCATATGCGGCATGAGCAACAACTTCGCCAAGGCCATTCAGGTACTTTTTGGGAAACATTTCTTTGACTAGTTTCAGGATGAGAGGCCTGGGGACGTTAATGTCTAACATAGATGCTATGAAGTGAGAACATATATCAGTGTTCACACAATACTTGTTCTCATATTCTACATAGTCTTTACCAAGAACCCATTTTATGGCTATCAAGACCAAGGAATGCTTATTCTTGATCATCCTTTTTAGCCACCTAGTAGAAGCCTCCCCTAGAAATGTTGCTTGTGACTTATAAGAGGTTAGACGAATAGGAGTATCCATGCTTCTGACACTATGTCTATGCTTTTTAGTCAATACTGAAATTTTCCTATCACCTAACCTATGAGAAAACTGGCTTAAAACTCTACTAACAACCTATCACTGCTCAAATGCTAAGTATGATTTTCTCACTACTTACCGGCCTATTTATAGAAAAAATGACAAGGCACATGCTAATCCGTTTGAGAAAACATGATGATAATTAGATGCCAACTTGAAAGGCATATCTGTGTTTTCTCACATTTTTGGGCCAGTTGCATCTATGGAGGTATGACTCAATGCATGTTGGATTAATAGGAGCTAATTAATTAGCTTTAAAAAGGTGGCGCTCATCGACTGTAAGTCGCACTACCGTAGGCTATTGTGTCATCTCACAAGCGTTTCCCAGAGCCCAAGACAATATTCATATATTTTCAGGCCATGATCATTTGCTTTGGCATAATCATTTCAGCCAAGATATTAATTACCAATGCATACTAATGCAAGGTTAGAAATCAAATTTTTAGCTCAAGTTTCAAGGGAATCACAGTGTATCACACATTTGTCAAATGCAATGATAAGCTTTTTCCGCCTCAAAATGGCAAGTAACTCATTTTGCACGAATTGCAAAATTAATGGTACATGTCGAATTAAATGCAAAAGGAATGCTTTCATCTACCACCTTGAGGAAAGTAGCCAAATATTGCACTAAAAAGGCTTAATAATTCAAAGTCTTTTTACAAATGCCAAAGCTAAAGGTGCAGTTGTTTTTTTTAGCGTATGCATAGCCAAGGAAAATTGTAGAGTCCAGAACTCACAGAGGTCTTCATAAAAAAAGAAAATGTCAGAAGGTTCATCTCAACAAATGCAAGAGGAAATTAGCCAAGAGCTGTTTACAACCATACGGTCGTTAGAGGGTGTATATGTCTATGAGGATTTGGCGTATGCTATGCCTGGTATACCAAGCAAGCCAAAAAGGGCCTATACAATAGAGCTGAAAAGGCCCAAGGATTGCAGAAACAAGAAAAGAGTTGGGGAGAAATGGGATAATATCTATGATCCACGACTCACAAAAAACCCTAGGTATTTAAGAGAAGCATCTTGTGCAAGGTTGACGGCACCAAAAGCGGACAAACCTACAACAACAAAAATTTGGTATAGTGGTCTTCCACAATACATGGTCTCGTTAGTGCACTACTTCCAGGAGATAGTTGATGTTGCCATCCAACGTTATAACCCTGATACCCACTACATCAAAGGCCAGAACTTAAGGGTTCACATCAGCCCATAGGCCATCTGGCATATGCTATGCATCCCAGACCAAAGTAAAAGAAGAGAGAACATTGAGTCCTTTTACCCTAGCAAGGGAGCAAAAACATGGAGGGGTATGTACAGGATCATGATGGACCAAAAAGTGGCAATATGATGGGTATGTGGCTAATAGTTTTTAAAGGAAATTCTCAGCTTTCCACCAATATAAATTATACTTTACTTTGAATTCAATAAGTAATTATTATTCATTTTCTATTCAAATTATGACTAAAGTGTTGATTGATAGGTTGATTGAAAAACATCTATAGCTTTCAAATGGTATCACATTTTTTGAATCCAAAACATGTGTCGCATTATATGCTTCGCATAATATAGGATTAAAAAAAGAAAAATTGAATTTCATGAAGTTTTGGCTAAGTTAAGGTGGTCAGACATACGAGTTTTTTATATTTTCTAAAAGTTGTAATAAAAATTCATAATTAATTATTTACTTAAAAAAATTACAAAAAAATATGCATCACATCGGGACATGAGTCCTCTACTTATATCTAAAATCTTATAATAAAATATTATCATTTTATTGTGGTTAACATGGTCAGACAGACACCTACTTATTTTTTCTCTGAAATTTAAGTACTATTGCATTGAAATTTCAAATTTTTATCAAATAGATTTTTTTTCTTTTTAAACAAACCTAGTAGTTTAGAAACTACATTCAATTTTCTATAGATTCTATTTTCATATATTTTTGAAATAATATAGATAACTTATTCAATTTTTTACGTCAAGTTGCCTAACTATGATTTTTTTGAATTTTTTGCCACTTAAGGGTCTATTTTTTCTATGATGACCCTGCACATACTCGGAGGGTGATGAAAAAGAACTCAGAATTCTTGTTGGAGGAGACTGGTAGGAAAGGTATCCTAGCTGCTAAACTGCCAAGTATTTCGTTGTCGCGCGGAGCGTTACACAAAGATTTACAGGATGCCATGTTCATGCTAGCTTTTGTGTGTGGTCAAGACTCCGATGAGATGGTGGAAACTTTTCAACTGGGACCAACATTCCAATTTTGCAAGCAGCATGATACCTTCTGGTATGATTTTACTGAGTTCATGGTAGAGGAAATGATACGGCAAATAAATAATTACCTGGCAGAGGAAAATTTTAGATTTATTTCTCTCCTGGTTCACATGTTTCTACATATAAACCTTGATTTTTTCGCCCGATATTTTCCATTATCAATTTTTGATGAAAGGGGTAAGACGAAGCCAGTGTCCATGTGGACGTCTTTTCTTTTCGCATCATATGATTATTATGCATTTTCAAACTATTTCATAACTCCATTCTTGCATTATTTAATCAGAAAACGTGACATAATTCAGCTTGACAAGGAGCAGATCAGATATATGCAGAGTTTCACTCCTGCCTATGACTAGTTCTTAGGAATATATTTCACAATTCTCTGGATGCAAGGCTTTACTGGTCGACCTTTCTTGCTCGTAGCCTATTTCATAGATAGGGTGCTCGCACTGGAAATGTATCAGCAAGTGTGTATCATTGATTTTACCTTCTATAGTAGTAAGAGTGTCAAGAAAAAATGATTCTTCTCTTGTCCGAAGAATTTCAAGTTAGTAACTCTGATAAAGAAACAATCGGACAAGTTATTAGAGAATAAATTGGCTTATTTAAGGTTGGTGCTGGTAAATGATAAGTGAGAATACAACCCTTTCAATGAATTGTCGGAGCCACATATGAAAGTTACGCATGTTTCCTGACCTTATTGGGAGAAGTGGTGTAACCTGTGGGCAGACAAAGATGAAAATTTTGTTGAATTGACACGTATTCCTACACAAGATACTAGAGGGCCATGGCACAAGTTCTACTTTGCTGTGGTAGTGACCCAAGATAATGTCGTCATAGACCGCGCCATGTTTAGTAAGTTGAAGAAGGATGAGGAGTGGGCTACTGAAAAAATATAAGCTTTTTGGAAGTATTGCCAAGAGATAGGGCAATTGGATGCCCCTTATGAAAGTCTCAAGGATGACAAGGAATTTGAAAAATGGTGGAATGAGGGCCACTCCAGCTTGAGCTCTAGTGTTAATAAGAGCGGAGACCCAGAAGGTGAGTCTGAAGAGAAAGAAGAGGAAGCGGCGACATCGACCTCCTCTATGCCAAAGGAGAAAGCCCCTGGACAGCCCGCCTATGTGGCCATGAATGCGTGCTTTAATATATCAAGGGTCTCACGTACACTCACTTGGTCCGCTAAGCCAGTCAGATTATCATTGCAGTAAACAACAATAGCTGTCAAAACTCAAGACACTTCGTCCGCAAAGCGATAGCACATAAGGAGGATTATTGGAGAGGGCTCACAAGAACCGATTGGAAGAAAAGTGCTTGCAGCTAGCCAAGAGCCTGAGGTTGAGGATGAGTCATTGATGATTCTAGAGCTACCATCAACCAATCAACAGGTAATATTCGCTTCTTCTTCCCTAGCTTTTCATTCCCTGGTATCTGCCCTTGCCTCAACATTGATCCCTACCATGAGTATTGGCCCTATGCCTTCCACTTTTAATCCAGCATATTCAGGAGGTTTTGCATAATTTTCATAGACTGCTCTACTCATCCTTACTCCTCTACAGACCCTTACACCTATTGTTTCCGCTCAGACTATCCTTGCCTTGCTTTCCAAAAACATACCCCCTATGAGTGCCCCATATTTTTTCACTATTACTACAAATCCTCTTCCATCGCAACAGACTGACACCACATTGACAACTCCTCCACCATTCCAGCCTGAGTCATGTGACTGATTCGCCAATTTAGTCATTACAAATGACTAGCCCTTTTGTTGGGCCTAAGACTAAACTTTGGAACATGCCCCACTTTTCCTCACAAAATGTCACTCTCCATAAGAAACAAATGCTCGCGCCTATGGGTATGTGTAAGATCATGATGGGCCAAAAAGTGGCAATATGATGGGTATTTGTAGGGTATGTGGCTGATGACTTTCTTTTTAACCAAAATTGATGAAATGAAAAGGGTTATTAAAGGATATTCGTAGTTTTTTACTAATATAAATTATGTTTTACTTTGAATTTAATAAATTATTATTATTCATTTTTTATTTGAATTACGACTAAAGCCCTGATTGATATGTTGATTGAAAAAATTATATAGCTTTCAAATGGTATCACATTTTTTGAATATGAAATATGTGTCACATTCTATGCTTTGCATACTATAGGATTTAAAAAAAAAGAAAATTGAATATCATGAAGTTTTGACCAAGTTAAGGTGGTCAGACATACAAGTTTTTATATTTTTTTAAAAGTTGTAATAATAAACTCATAATTAATTATTTACTTGAAAAAAATTATAAAAAAATATGCATCACATCTAGACATGAATCCTCTACTTATATCTAAAATCTTATAAAAAGATACTATAATTTTATTGTAGTTAGGGTGGTTAGAAAAACACCTACTTATTTTTCTCTGAAATTTAAGTACTATTGCATTGAAATTTCAAATTTTCACCAAATAGATCTTTTTTTTAAAAAAAAAATCTAGTAGTTTAGAAACTACATTCAATTTTCTATAGATTCTATTCTTACATATTTTGAAATAATATTGATAACTTATTCAAATTTTTACCTCAAGTTTCCTAACTCTGATTTTTCTGAATATTTTGCCACTTAAGGGCCTATTTTTTCCATGATGATCCTACACATACCCCTATGAGGGTTACCTATTCCTCTACCCTACCTTCTGGTGCTCCATTCATAGGTGGACTAGTTTTGTCACCAGCTAAATTTATAACACAAATTTATTGCAGAAAGGAGGCACATGCAAGTAGAATGCGAAAGCGCAGGGCAAAAGATGACATCACTTTTGTTGAGCCAAAAATACAAACTATTTATGATGAGACCCGACAGGAATTGAAGTTTGCAACCATGTACCCAAGGGTAAGCAAGCCTTAGGGGGAAATGCACTCAGAAGATTATGAAATATATGCAGTAGGGCTTGACATGAAGGTGGCCCGACCGTAGGATAAGGTTGAAATCATAAAGGAAACACAACAGGAAGTCACTTATAACTTCCTTAAAACTGTTCACCACATAAAGAAAAAGGATGAGCAGCTTAAAGCGGCCAAAGAAAGGGTTAGTTTTTTTGGAGAAAAAAGAGAAATCCTTGGAGGCGTATGTCACATATTTGATAGAAAGGGTGCTAATAGTGGAGGATGAGAGGAATAAACTTCAGGGTGAACTTGCGAAGACTCAGGTTGCCGACCCTACCATGTGATAAAAGAGCTATAGTCTAAGAATTAGGAAACAGAACAAAATCTGCAACTAAAGAATGAAGAGTTGGAGCAACTTCGCCTTGAGTGTGGTCAAGTAATGGCACGGAGGAATGAAGCATTGGAGCACCAGTAGGCCCAATATGAGTAGAAAATACAAGAAAAAGAGGCTGAATTTAAGGGCCTAAAAGCTCAAATATAAAAACTCTAAGAGACAAAGTCTTCTCTAGACGAACACTTAGCAAATCACTCCCGAGCCGAGGAGAATTAGAATAAAGAAATGAGCAGCTCTACGAAATAGCTAGCATCCGAGAAAAAGAAAAGGGAAAAATTAGCCGAGGCCATTATTTCAAGAGACGAGGAGATTGTTTCTCTTAAAATCTCTCTCCTATCTCCCCCTACACAACCAGACAACATTTTGTTTGTTAGGCAGTTGTACATCTCTCACTAGGAAAAATTAAAGCTTTTTGCCTAACACTGTAGCCTACACTCCGATTCATTGTCAATGCATCAAAGCTGAGCCAGGAGGCCCATGATACAATTGAGTAGTTCCCACGATTCATCTTGGAGAAGGTTCCTAAATCAAAAGATCTGCTCATCAAGCTATACTCAGTCTCTGATGAAAACCTTTCTAGATTGGGTATTAAAGATCGGGATGCCTCTGCTCAAACAGAAAATAAGTTCGTCCATTGCCACTCTGCCTTCCAACACACTAAATCAACTATGGCTATTTTGAGCAGGACACTAGACGACATATGGGGGAGTTTCTCCAAGTTAAGCAAAATGTGTTTGTCGTCCCTATTCCTTGAAAATGGCTCTATTGCCACGACTGAGCAGATTACGAAAAAGATAGAAGAGAAGGAAAATGATCTGAAGGCTTTCAGGGATTTCACTCATCCTCCCATGACAACCAACATTGAGGGGGTGATTCATCTACTTACACAACTACTATTTCATTGTGAAGCAGAGGCCGATTTACCCAATGCACTGCCTCACAAGGAAACTATTGATCTAAGTGGAGCACAAGAGAATTTACGTAATATGGTGAAGCCATCTGAGGATGAATGGTCACCTCTACAGGAAACTCTTTCCAATCTCTAACTCCATTTCCCAATGAAATGACACTTTGGCCTATAAACCAAAGAAATTTTGGGTTCTTTGTTTGTTAGTCGAAATGACCCTGATAGTCGCCAAAAGTTGTTAATAAATATTTAACTAGCTCCCTTCGGGTGTATTTTTCCTCTATGTGTCGGCCCGTGCATCGCAAAGTCAGCTCAACCTTTTATCTAGATTTTGATTTGTCATGCCACATGTCTACTCCTCGTAACCCTAAGTCTTTGCATTCCTACACATTCCAAGAAACTCCGCTATGTTTCCATGTGTTGTGGCTGTAGGATACTTTTGATCATATTTTCTTGCTGCCTCATCGGGCTCCGAAAGGCTACCATGAAGCCCTCATTCCTAAAAGGTTTTAGCGGGCCCTATAGTTTCTATATGTGGTGTACACTTGCTACGTGTCTACTATTTGCAAATCTTTCAACATAGAGATGAAGTAGTGACTGTAGGCAACAAAATGTTGTCACACGTCTCTTTTGCGCCCGGTAGGTAATCATTCCCTCCATTGTTGATGAAGTGCTCAGCCCATTCAACACGTATAGTGTTAATGCAAGTCCTCATCGGCGAAAAAAAGGGGTTCATACGGGCAGCGAAAGGCTGCCACATGCCTAACCAACGGGTCTCATATTCGAGTGAGGGTATGTGCAGGATCATCATGGGAAAAACAGGCCCTTAAGTGGCAAAAATTTTGGAAAAATTAGAGTTAGGAAACTTGATGTAAAAATTTGAATAACTTATCTATATTTTTTCAAAAATATGTAAGAATAGAATCTATAGCAAATTGAATGTAGTTTCTAAACTACTAGGTTTTTTTAAATCTATTTGGTGAAAATTTGAAATTTCAATGCAGTGGTACTTAAATTTCAGGAGAAAATAAGAAGTAGGTGTCTATCTGACCACCCTAACCACAATAAAATGATAATATTTTTTATAAGATTTTAGATATAAGTAGAGGACTCATGTTTCGATGTGATGCATATTTTTTTGTAATTTTTTTTCCAAGTAAATAATTAATTATGAATTTTTATTACAAATTTTTAAAAAAATGAAAAAACTCGTATGTCTGACCATTTTAACTTGGTCAAAAATTCATGAAATTCAATTTTTCTTTTTTTAATCTTATATTATGTGACGCATGTTTTGGATTCAAAAAATGTGATATAGTTTGAAAACTATAGATGTTTTCAATCAGCCTATTAATAAGGACTTTAGTCGTAATTTGAATAGAAAATGACTAATAATTACTTATTAAATTCAAAGTAAAGTATAATTTATATTGGTGGAAAAGCTGAGAATCTTCTTTAAAAACCTTTTTCGTTTCATCAATTTTGGGTTAAAAAAAGTCATCAGCCACATACCCATCATATTGCCACTTTTTGACCCATCATGATCCTGCACATACCCATGATGGACTAGATGAATCGAATGATACAATTGGCCATTGCATGTCATAATCATTCACACAGGAGTGTGACACTTGTCTAATCAGGCCTTGTCAGGACCACCACCATCATTTGCAAAGAATACACCTTTGTCTAGAATGACCGGGTGCTTTGTTCTAGATTGATTATGTTGTAACGGCCAAGGGAATATTCTGATTCCTGCATCATTGCTAGCGGATTGTGAAATCTTTTCTGGTGCTCTCCGAAGCAGTGGGGGTTTTCTCCCTGCTATATATACTTTTCTTTGTTATGAAAAGGGTCTAAAATTTGAAGGAAAATGTTGGTTTTAGTAAAAAGACGCCAGGCCTTTATTGTTGTTTTATGTTATGGGTATGTGCAGGATCATCAAGGAAAAAATAAGCCCTTAAGTGGAAAAAAATTTAGAAAAATCAGAGTTAGGAAACTTGATGTAAAAATTTGAATAAGTTGTCTATATTATTTCAAAAATATGCAAGAATAGAATCTATAGCAAATTGAATTTAGTTTCTAAACTACTAGGTTTTAATTTTTTTTAAATCTATTTGGTGAAAATTTGAAATTTCAATGCATAGTACTTAAATTTTAGGAAAAAATAAAGTAGGTGTCTATCTAACCACCTAACCACAATAAAATGATAAAAATTTTATAAGATTTTAGACATAAAGTAGAGGACTCATGTCTAGATGTGATGCATATTTTTTTGTAATTTTTCAAGTAAATAATTAATTATGAATTTTTTATTACAACTTTTAAAAAAAATAAAAACTCATAAGTCTGACCACCTTAATTTGGTCAAAACTTCATGAAATTCAAATTTTCTTTTTTTAATCCAGTAGTATGTGAAGTATAGAATGTGATGGATGTTTTAGATTCCAAAAATGTGATACCGTTTGAAAGCTATAGGTGTTTTTCAATCAACCTATCAATCAGGACTTTAGTCATAATTCAAATAGAAAATGAATAATATTTATTTATTAAATTCAAAGTAAAGCATAATTTATATTGATGGAAAGCTGAGAATTTCCTTTAAAAATCATTTTCATTTCATCAATTTTGGGTTAAAAAAAGTCATCAGCCACATACCCTAAAAATACCCATCATATCACCACTTTTTGACCCATCATGATCCTGCACATACCCTTATTGAAAAAATTCTCAGACTGTGCCAATTATTCGGCCTTTCTATTTTTTATGCTATTTGATAAAACTGTAAACTATGCTTTTATATTGTCTGGACATTTCACTTAAGAACTTCTATATATGTTGAATGCAAGTATGTTGACCTAGACCATGTCTAATGACTCTTCTTGGCATACTTAGGAATGTGTGCAATATTATTTTATGTCAATGAATGGATTTTCTATGCTATAATCTTAAGTTTTTGATGTTTTGGAACACTACAACACCATTCAGGCCCTTAGATCTATGATTTATCGTGCCTATCATTAAGTCTTGGTGCATTACCTTAGGTTAGACTTTATTTTATTATATCCGTTTCCTTTTCCCTTTAAAACCCCCATTATAAAAAAATTTGGCTTCTCTAAAAACTCAGAAGTCACTCAGTTTAGCACAAAAGGTCCTCCATAAACTGAGTTTTCCATAAGGCACTGTTACCTCATCAAATTTTGGTGTCAACAGTACCCATGTACAAAGTAATCTCTCATGAAATGGAGAAAATTAGAAAACCTTGTGGGAAAAAAAACTACCCTCCAAAAGAGAGAAAAGATGTGAGAAAATTATACACATGAAGAAGTACTACTTCTTTCACTAAGTATAATATATGATTTCCTTCATAAGAGAGAAAATAATAGAAGGTCTATGAGACCCCCCCATAATACATGTCCTGCTACATTAAGGTTGGATAGTGAACAGAGGATGCATGTGTAGTTCCAAGAATGCTTCACAATGTTCCTTCGCTTGGGAAGAAATGAAACCAACTGAAGATGTAGGGTATCTTCCCATGTGAGAAGATGTATGTATGTTCTTGAATAGAGTTGAAGCTCATCCAAGAATGATGATGAAGGTTTCCATGATGTCTTCAAAGTGTGCTCATGTGTTCCCATGTCGATGTTGATGGATGTCATAATCAAATCAGGTGCATGCCTAATAGATGAAGATGATGAAAATCCATAACCATGTGAAGATAGATGTAGAGCATGAATAGCCAAAGAGACCAATGGTGATGTAGCTTCATCGAAACTATTGTCAAATAGAAGACTGATGTCCTCAATGTGTGCTTCCAATTCGGTAATGTGAGATTCCACAAATAGACAAGAAATGTCAAGTAGGATTGTGTCCAAATCAGCAATGATAGGAAGACTAATGTGATCCAACTACAAAGAAGTACTTGAAGATTTCAAAGAAGCAACTATGAAAATGATGGAGAAACAGTAGGAGGTGGAATTAAGACTTCCACTATGTCAACATGACATTCTTCATGATGTGGGATATCATTTGTGATCATTGAAAGATCATGTGGGAATGGAGAAACATTTAAGTCTCCATACATCTCCCAAAGTTTGATCCATAAAGCATGTGGACCCACAATATCCATAATGACAATCAAAGTGTCATGTGGTATATGTAAGTTGATTAATCCAACAATATGATCATTTTTATTGACCCATTTATCCTTCTGAAATTGATTAGCAAGTTCAAGGATAAGTCCATACAAATGGGGTAGAAGATTAATATACCTAAGATGTTTTAGGATGCCTTCACACAAAGACTTATAGTTTCCCTTGTTTAGCTTGATTACAAAAGAATTATTTTTATATCGGGCCATGATTAGAAATTGGTTAATTCCATAAGACAATAGAAAATCAAAATATTAAGAACCCCCCCAGTTTTGATGAGCCCCGGTATTTTGGTACTTTATAAGCTAGTGCATTTTACAAATGTCACATTCATTGCAAAATAATATTACTCTTTTACAAATTTTTAACTATGAAAACAAAAATTATAATTCCCCTCCCTTACAAGCTTTAAATGAGATAATTAAATAACCACACCATTAAAAGCTTAATATAGACATTAACCTCCATTTTAACATAAAATGTGAATTTTAATGCTAAAAATATAAATGCCTATGGGAGATCATGATCAAGGCTATGGATGCCAAGTGAGTTAGACTAAGTAATGTGGGTTTGGAGGAGGTAATCAGGGCCTTCAAATTGTGCATGAGACAAATTAATGGCCTGCACACAACATTCATTCATCACATCAAAAGAAAAGAAACCAACATTCTGCACACAATCCTCCTCTCAAACGCCTCAAATTATTACATTTATAGTCAAAAGTGTTTAGCAACTTGCATTTGGACTTCAAAAAATTCCATCTCGACAAGTGATAACTTGATTAACATTCAATCTAAGACAAAGAAAAAAAAAAGCAATTAGAGGAAGGTGCTTTGTGAGTAGCGATTTGGCTATTGTGTGCTTGATGGAGTCACCTCTTTGAAGATCACATGCCTTCAATAGTCATATGAAATCAACCTCCTCTCTCAAAAATCATGGCAAGGATAGGGGGCACTTATAGTAGAACAAGGGTTTTCATACATGGCAGAAACAAGGGTCTCTCTCAGCCACACCAAACCGCACCTAGCTTAACAGCTACATATGCATGCAGGTAGATTGAGAGATTTATGACAGATTTATGAACTAGCTTTCCCCCTCCTTTGTTTGATGCCACTCCTTGACTAATTTTCACGCCAAGTAAGAAACACCCAGCCTACAATTAAAATCATGACTTCAGAAGTGGAATCCACCCGGCAAGGGTGAGTTGTGGGCTTCTAAAGGTGAGATGCAGCCACCAAAATTTCCATGTTCTAAATCACACCTCCTTCAGCCTTTCGATGTTAGAAGTCAAAACCAACATTTATCTGGAGAAGGGTCTACACAAAGGTTAACCATTGGATGCAACAGATGCCCCAAATTGGGCAGCAAACCCTCACACTCCTAAGGCACCTTGCCTGGTGGCACAAAAACCTTCACAAAGGCCTACTTCCATGCCTAACATGCCTCCTCTCTCCTGCACAAATCAAAAGGAATTTGCAACCTGGGAAGGCTACATAGGAGGAAGTTGTTTATGGCATTGGAGATCAGGTAACCTTCAACCTAGGAACAGTCTGCAAGCTGCTCTCCAAGGACATTCACCTATGGCCTAAAAACTTCTTTGGAAGGCTCTGATACCATGAAAGAACACCCAAAACTCAAAGATAGAGAACAAGCACATAGAATGCATAAGCTCAGCCTCTTAGTATTAGATAGTCAAGGGTCTCCTTATAAACGAGAAATATCAAAGAATGATAAATATCTTAGTATGAGGAAAATATCTAGAAAATATCTAGCAAATATCTAGCAAGGAAAACTACTAGGAGATATTTAACCTGCACAATAAATTCCATGCCTAAGTAGGCTTAGGTCAACATGTGGATAGCAAGCATTAAAGTTAAACACTGACAATAATTAACCTAGGAATTAAAATATTACCTAAGTAAAGTTATGCAAGTGTAATTAAATATTAATTACACTAACACCCCCCATAATTGCAACTTAGGGAGACTAACAAAGCATGCACCTAAAACTAAGATGAATGCAAGAAAGCATAAATGGGTCCTGACAACAAGGCATGATCAAGTACCCATGTACAAATGCAATAAGG